>PVIA01016631.1:0-18202 GCA_004024845.1 Tonatia bakeri | reverse complement strand
AAGCTCCTTCTTTGTTTCTGCTGCATAGAATTCCATTGTGTAAATGTACCATAGTTTTTTGATCCATTCATTCACTGATGGGCATCTAGGTTGCTTCCAGCACTTAGCTATTGTAAATTGTGCTGCTATGAACATGGGGGTGCAAAGGTTCTTTTGGATTGGTGTTTTAGGATTCTTAGGATATAGTCCCAGCAGTGGAATTGCTTGGTCAAATGGCAGATCCATTTTTAGTTTTCCGAGGAAGTTCCATACTGTTTTCCACAGTGGTTGTACCAGTCTGCAGTCCCACCAATGATGCACTAAGGTCCCCTTTTCTCCACAACCTCTCCAACACTTGTTGTTTGTTGCTTTGCTTATGATGGCCATTCAACGAATACTTCCTGAGCGAATAGCTGAATGGGTATATGTCTTCTTTGCTTATTAGATTGTTACTATTTCCTTGGCTTCAAGTCACACTTATATACTGATGATCCTTCCATAAGTTAATACTGTGATAAATGTTATGAAGGAAAAGCACAGGCTGCTATGAAGGAATATAACAAGGGTACATAATTTGAATTGGGTTAAGAATATCAGAAATTTCACTGAAGATATGACATATGAACAGAGACTTGAAAGACCAATAAGAATAAGCCAGGCAAAGATAGGTTATATGGGAGAGTAGGAGAGGGAATGATTTCAACAGACAGATTAACTAACAGAAGGGCCCTTCAGTGGTAAAGACCTTGGACTGTTTTGCGAAGAGAGAAAAAAGCTGTCATGGTTACAATGTAGTAATCAAGGGGGAGAACATCATAGATAGGGGTGGGAAGGTAGGGAGGAACCAGATAAGACAAAGTCACACTGGATTTCATTGTAAGTGAGATTGGGACTGTTTAAATGGTTTTCAGTGGAGTGGCAGAATCCATTTTATGTTTTAAGATCACTCTGGCTGTTACATAGAAAATGACTTTTAATGGGACTGGAAAAGCCAATGTCTTAATGGACATTGAGAAACCAATTATGACACCAATACAATGTTATCACCAAGAGATGATGGTAATGTGGACTAGGAGAGTAGTGGCAGTTATGGGGAGAGGGTATTAAACTTGATATATTTGGAGGTAGATACTATAATGTTTGGTGATGATTATAGAGGGAACATCAATGATAACTTCCAGGCTACTGGTTTGTAAATTGAGTGTGTGTTTGTGCCACTCACTAAGATGAGAGAACCCCGGAATAGGGTCAGGTTTGTATGAGAAGTGATAAGATCAAGTTTGTATGAGAGTAGTCTGATATAGTGACAGATGTTAAGTAGGTATTTAAATATACTGGTGTGGAATTCAGAAGAGATATCTGAGCTAGAAATATGAATTTGGAAGCCACCAGCATGTAGACGTCATTTAAAAGCATCGAAATAGGTGAAATCACGTAAAGAAAATTTAGAGCGAGACTGGAAGGGATCCCAGAACAGAGGCCCAGGAATTCCATCTTTTAGAGGTTGTGTAGAGGAAGAATAGCCAACACATAAGACTGAGGAGAGAATAGAGAGGTAGGAGGAAAACCATAAGTGTGTAGCAGGGCTCATACAAGTAGAGAAAATAGAGTATAGTAAGGAGAAAAGCCTGGTAAATTCTACTGAAGGCTGCTGAGTGAAGGAGGAGTAAGCTGAGGACAGACAAGAGCCCATTGTTTCTGACAACTTGGAGGATATTGACAAACTCAGTAAAAATAACTTTTGGTAGAGTGATGGGTGCAGAATCCATATCAGAGTGAGATAAAGAAATGAATAAAAGGTGAAAAAGAGAAAACGCCATGTGTAGATAATTCTTAGGAGCAGATTGTCTGAAAGGAAATAGATTTGATGAGAGCTGGAACAAAGAACTTCAGATAAGATGCTTATTTTTACAATATGAAATAATATAAAATATTTGAATATTATTATGAAAAATAGTTCATTAGAAAGGAATAAGAAAGCCCTGGCTGGTGTAGCTCAGTGGATTGAGCGCGGGCTGCGAACCAGGCATCGCAGGTTCGATTCCCAGTCAGGGCACATGCCTAGGTTGCAGGCCATGTCTCCCAGCAACCACACATTGATGTTTCTCTCTCTCTCTCTCTCTCTCTCTCTCTCTCTCTCTCTCTCTCTCCCCCTCTCCCTCCCTCTCTCTCCTTCCCTTCCCTCTCTAAAAATAAATAAATAAAATCTTAAAAAAAAGAATAAGATGAACATGCAAGAGTTCAGAGGGATATAGTGGTTTATGGTCCTTGCAAAGGCTGGAAGCTCCAAGGTCCAGAGCACATGTGAAGGGACTGGTCTTTGATCAAAGGAGTGACACCTATACTGTGACAAAGAGGTAATGAAAAACTACTATGTGCTTGGTTTTGTTTCAAGTACTAGCTATACAACAATGAATAAAACATGCCTCCTTCTGCCCTGGCTGGCATAGCTCAGTTGATTGAGTGCGGGCTGCGAACCAAAGCATCGCAGGTTCGATTCCCAGTCAGGGCACATGCCTGGATTGCAGGCCACAGCCCCCAGCAACCACACATTGATGTTTCTCTCTTTCTCTTTCCCTTCCCTCTCTAAGAATAAATAAATAAAATCTTAAAAAAAAACATGACTCCTGCCCTCATGCTGTTCACAGTTTGGTGAGAGAGACAGACAAGTAAACAGATAGTTATCAGTTTGTTAATGCTATGATAAGTACAGGGTCATATGTCAGTGCTGGGAAATCATTATTATAGGTTGAATTTTGCCCCCCTCCTGAAGAAAAGTATATGAGAATCCTAAAACCCAATATCTCAAAATGTGACCTTATTTGGAGATAGTCTTTACAGAGGTAATGAAGTTAAAATGAAGTCATTAATATAGGACTTAATGCAATGTGAATGGTGTCCTTATAAAAATGGGAA
Organism: Tonatia bakeri; assembly: GCA_004024845.1. Classification (NCBI taxonomy): domain Eukaryota; kingdom Metazoa; phylum Chordata; class Mammalia; order Chiroptera; family Phyllostomidae; genus Tonatia; species Tonatia bakeri. Next base: position 15,307 of record PVIA01016631.1, on the reverse strand, counting down.
ATGTAGACATAAAGACACATATACATGGAAAACACTATGCAAAGATGAAGGCAGAGGTTGGAATGAAATGTGTATAAGTGGAAAATCATCAAAGGTTTTCAGTAAACCACCAGAAGTTAGGGGAAAGGCAAGGGACAGAATCTTCCCCACTGCCCTCAGAAAGAATCAATGCTGTCTATTTCTGAGATCTCTGACTTGCAGAACCATAGGAAAGTATAAATCTGTTGTTCTGACTGCTGAACTTGGTATTATTTGTTAGAGCAGCCATAGCAAACTAATACAGGTACCCAAACCAACCTGAGGGAGAGGGGGTTAGTCAGGATAAGGGAAAATTTCACAGTGGAAGTGTTACTTTAACTTTATCAAGTTAAATAAGTAGGATTGCATGGGTGAGTCCTTGGAAGCCATTCCACATAAAGTGATCATCATCTAAATAACTTGGAAGTAAAAGAGTGTGCTTGTCCAAACTACTGCAAGTAATCCAATGTGACTGGATGTACAGTGTGTGGACAATATTGGTGATGGCTGAGACCTGAGAAGCTGGAACCAAATCGTGAAAGGCCTTTTATTCCAAGTCAAGGAATTTGGACTTTATCCTGAAGACAAGCAAGTAACCTTTATGTATTTGCTACCCTTTCCACTATTCACCTGCCTAATCATTTTTCCAGGAAGCCATCTCTTACATCTATTGCAGAACTTCTTACACAGAAATGTGAAAAAACTTGCTTCTTGATCTCAAATATGCAATGAGCAACTTGAGGGACAGGGCTATGTCTTATTTACTGAGATGATGTTCAGTGTCTGACAAGTGCTTAATGTATAGTAGTCTTTCAATAAATGGCTGTCTGGTATGTTCCTATGGGTAGCATTGGGACTTCATGGCTCTTTGGAGTGATAATCTAGGATACTTCATATTTTGCTTTTACCTTTCCTTTCTCTCACTGATGACCCAGCACTCTCCACATTTGGATCTCATTTCATTTCTCTACTTGAATTTTTCTTTGGACCAAGGACCATGGGAACTTCCAAGGTACTTCTTTCTAAGCAAAATCAGCAGTCCTTCTCACACATCCAGGTTTCTACTGTTTCCAAGGGGGTCTGGTTTGTACCACACTAAACCATGTAGTCTAATTTTGCCCTTGATTCTACCCCTGGTTCTGCCATGACTAGTGCTTAACTTGGCCTAAGCAGGGTCATTAGGTCAATTTCAAGAAAGTAGTTCTGGCCAGAATGGATCAAAGAACAGGTGGCAGCATTGCCAAGAGGATACAGTTGCAACTACAGGATGAGTTAGTGAGGTGTCTGGGTTCAACAGGTGGGCAGGGTCAGATAATGTGAGCAGTCTCCAGCTGAGCCATATCTGATCCATGGGCTTCCCATCGAAAAAGGAAAAATAGAGCACCAGAACAGGGAACTAAGAAGAATGATAGTCAAGGCAGCATGCTGAGAAGAAACCATGTGTTCTGATTATATTGAATTCATTGAAAAAGTACCTACTCCCACACCTGCCCATTTCTACATGCATAAACAAACCACAGCTTGAATGACCACACATGCATGCACACCATAGATACAAAATGCTGACACACAGACTCATACCCACATTGACAGACCCTCATGTAACATGCTTTGGTTGGCAGATACTATAATGCCTGATCCATTTGTAATTGGCAGGGAAGGATGTGCTCTTTTACAAGTGTGTGACTCAAATAATAGAAGCATTCCTCACAGTAACAAAGTCTTTCTCATTGTACTTGTCTCAAAATAATAGATTTCTGTATTTTTATACCAAGTGAACTTGATACAATTTAACTTTTTCTGGAGGATTCTAAGCCATTTTCATGGACATGCATTATTGGGGGCTGGGCTGAGACGTGTTTTTCTAGGAGCTATGTTTAGGTATATTGGACTCTTTATTATTCCACTAAATGGCCCTAGTGCAAATATCCTATTTGCACAGACACTCATATTATCCATATATGTGCCCAGATACATATGAGTATGAATACATGCACACACATCATATTTAATATAAATGTCCCTGTATCAGATGCACACATAAATCATATTGTATAGATACATGCCCAATGCAGCTATTTACAAGTGACCTATGTATCCTGTAGCCAGGTTTGTAAGCAGCTCCCTTTCATATAGCCGATAGTGTGCTGCTTTCATCATTTTCCTTCTTTCTTTTGCACAATAATTGTTGGGAATAAGGAGTTAGTGACTCATTCACTGCAGAGTTGGTGGTTTTAATTGGTCGTACCTGACTTAGTTAAAGAAGGTATTTCAACTGCCAGAACTTCAGTGAAAGATGGGCTCAGGGGGAGTTATTAAAAGCAAGTGCATAACAACTCCTTGGGAGGCTATTATTTTGTACTTCTCCCCTCCCCCTTCCCCCAGAGGACGTGTTTATAATTGGTAACAAGGTGAGAGGAAATTCCATGACTTCGTTAGAAAGCTGGAAAAATAACTTTCTTGCTGGAACATATTTCCTTTGGAAGGTTGTATGGCAAAATGGCCAGCCCCAAGCATCCCTTTTTGTCTAAAAGACAGCCTTAATAAACTCTCTTGAGCTTCAGGGCTCATCCCTGGAGAAATCCCCCCCCACCGCCCCGACACACATACACACATATACACACATATAAATGCAGAGAAACAATGTACCTTATTAACTCAAAGTTGTAAATAACTTAGAAACCACCTAAACTGGTGATATTCCCATGTACGCCACCTTAGGGAGGGAGAGAAGTTTCACGAACACTTCACTAGCATCTATTTTATTAACATATAAGCAGCATACTCATCACAAATCCTAATCTGTTCAGTGAAGCCAGCCTGGCAGAACATAGTGTGACATGCATTGTTTGGCAGAAGCATTAACATTTGATCTGTTTGGCATTGGCTGGAAAGAAAATGTTTGCAAGTGCATGTCCCAAATAATAGAAGCATCCTTGCAGTATCCAAGTCTTTTTCATTGTAATTGTTTCAAATGGATAGGTCTCTCCCTTTTTATGCCAAATGAACCTGACACAATTTGCCCTTTTCAGGTTAATTCCAGGCTACCTTTATAGACACTAATTATTGACTTGGCCTGGGACATAAGGGTGGCCTTAGGAGCTATCATGATGTGTATCAGACTGTTTAATTATCCAAGAAATGGCACCCACCCATCTAATTTTTAGAAGTATCCTATCTTCTTTCTAAATTATTTGCTTGTTCACAACATTGTTTATGCTTCCAGTAGCCCTTTGATATTTTCTGTTCTATCCTAGTTTCAGAAACCAAGCTGAGTTACAATCTGGGTAAGTAAGATAGAAAACCTTAGGAGTTTTTCTATAAGTACTCTGCATGTGTTTTGGTGCATAGCTTTTGTATCATTGCTCTTGGCTCCTCTAATGTTTTTCAAATTTAATTTATAGTTTTTACCTCTGAGAATACTATACAGTTATGGGTTCCAGAAAGGGAACCATCAGATAAATGACATATCATTATAGTTAGGGTCAATGTAAAATAAGCCTTATTAATTTAGACTTTACTATTTCATAATATGGGACTGTCTTATTAACAAGCCAGGTTTTTGAGTTTAACATTTCCCCAGCTATAACAAGTAAAGATATGTATGGTGAATACCTTAAGTGTATTCACAAGGGTAAGGGTAATACAAGTTTTATTTACATGTGAAACTTAACTATACTTCTCCATTTATTAATATAGATTTCATTAAGCCATCTACTTGATAATATAATTCACTGTATATATTTGGAAGTAGCAATCACAACCTCAATGACTTAGTCAATCCACTGAAAAGAATGTTCATTTGAATAAATTCCACCTGATACATAGAGACATAGAGAATTAATGGAAACTCTCAGTCTTTGGCTTGTGGTAGTGGCAGATGAAGAAAAGAGAAAGCCAAACCCATTCTACAGGGTCTGGCAGAAGTAAGGCCTGCCTGAGTGTGATTGGTATGGTAATAATATTGGTGTAATAATTTATAGCTTTAATTTGAACATTTCACCTAAAATTTCATATGGTATGCTTGAGTGTGATACTGTTATGTTACAGAATCACATGCTTGTGATTACATAATAAAAGATTTTATAATAAAAAAGGGGTATTATTTGACCCAGACCCTGTAGTTTTGGGAAGTTAAAAGTCTGGAGTGTCTTCAGCTAAAAAATAACTGGTGTTAGATCATGTCACAAGAAACAGAAATACATTCCACAAGTGTGAGAAAGTCACAGCCTCCTCTTGGAGTATGACTGGAATGGAATATTTCTGACATTCCACTTTGAATGAAGTTTCTGACAAGAAAAAGCAATTAATTAATAGGGGTGTTACTTTATAGCTTTGAAAGATAATCTGACTTTTCACTAAGTCAGATTGATTTTCCCACCAATTAATAATAGCTCAACTGTACCAAAATGTTTTGTGCATAATGTTTTACATATATTAATTTATTTAAGCCTCATTAACTTTGAAGGTGGATATTATTTCCATCATGCAAATGAGGAAACTACAGTTCTGTGAAAGTGATTCATTTGACCAAGCTAGTGAATGGTCAACTTGGGTTTAAACCAACTTCTATCTCCACAGCCTGCTATCTCAACCAGGACTAGTTCCTCAAGATATAGGACAAAACAAATATGCTATAACAGGCACATGACATTAATTAAGCTGAAGACTTATGGTAAGGTGCCTTCCCAAACCCTACTTACCTACCTTCAAGTCCATGGGGCAATGGCCGTTAGCTAGTCCTGGCTGGGATTATGATTACAAAATACAGGAAAGATAAAGGACAAAATAAGTATCCTACTTTCTAAAATAATTACCCTTGAGGATATGCCTATACAACCCAAAGAGAAGTTGTTACTCAATGTTTGGAGGCCAAACTCACTACATTTTAACATTCCAGAAAAAATAGTCAGTGTCAGCTATTCAGCCTTGTACTACCTAGCATTGATGATGAAATGCATGCTATTTTCATGTCACTGAAAAAAATTAGTGGCTATTGTTTAGAGCAAAGGATCAATAGCAAATATTGTGTAAAACGAATCTGCAAATGAGATATTTTATGTGTTAAAAGATACGTAGGAGGGGATGAATAATATCAAGACCAAGAATTGGAACTTGCATGAAAGGTGTCCATGGTGGTGCACGGATTGGTTACTTACTTATGCAAAGAACCCATGGAAATGTTGAAAAAAAATTAAATTTACTTCATTAAGTGTCTTAATGTTTTGTAACTGTAAAAATGATAGCTGAAGAATACAATTTGGATGGAGAAGCTAACTTTTTCAGGAAGAAACCCTAAACAGAAACATGGTTTCTGAAAAAAAAATAGTGTATTGTGACTGATGAATGAAAACAAGAAGGAACTGACATTTGTTTTGAACTTTCAAGGGACACTCAACAAAACAAGGTGTTTTCAAGCAGAGTAGTAACCAGGATGAAAAACTCCCCCCCTCCAATATAACTAAGAAACGAAGGTGCTTGAATCTTCAGAGGCAAACTTGAGCATTCCAGAAATCCTTAAGTGGCTACAGAATCTGACCACAGTTGAGAATAATGCACTTGTATTATTCTGTTAATAATGATACTGTGTATGTAGAATTCACTTCTCAAAGGCAGTGAGTCAGTCTAATAAGATAGACATTCTAAAGCATTGGAGGAATTATATAATTGGTTTCTTCATCACAACAGTGCTGTGGTTGATAAATCACTTTTGCAATTTTAGTTGTACATGAGGGCATTAAAAAATCCCTGTGGGCTCAGCTCTGTTCTCAGATATTGGAAAAATCCTAGCCATGGACAGGGGAGATATTAAAAATTCGGGCTTTCTCTGACTTTGTCATTCTATAAATATGTTTGGGATCCTATATAATTTCCTATAACTTTATTATAGAATACAAATCTCGTGTTTGGTTCCCCAACTGATTATAAATTCTTCCTGTGATTGGAGTTTTGGTTTACTTCTCTTCAGGTCTTTCTAACCCTTACTTTAATACTGTATTTCTATATGCCCTTGGGACAACTGAATCCCTCCTGCCTATGTCTGTTTTTTTAAAATTATTCATTTATTTATTTTTGGGGGAGAATGCATTTCTTTCTTCATTAGGCTTTTATTATATATTTTATTTATTTATTCATATTGTTGTTCAAGTACAGTTGTCTCCATTTTCACCACATCACCGCCCCACCCATCCCTGCCTCCTACTTTGAACCTATCTCTTTTGGCTATGTCCATGTGTCCTTTATATATGTTCCTTGATGGTCCTTCCCGTATTTTCCCCATTATCCCTCTTCCCCACCCCTCTGGTTACTGTCAGTTTGCTCTTTATTTCAATGCCTATGGTTGTAGTTTGCTTGCTTGTTTGGTTGGTTGATTAAGTTCCACTTATACATAAGATCATATGATAATTGTCTTTCACCGACTGGCTTATTTCACTTAGCATAATTCTCTCCAGATCCTTCCATACTGCCTCGGAGGATAGAAGGTCCTTCTTCCTTTCAGCTGTGTACTATTCCATCGTGAAAACGTACCATGTTTTTTTATCAACTAATTTACTGGTGGGCACTTAGGTTGCTTCCAGCACTTGGCTATTATAAAATGTGCTGCTGTGAACATCGGGGTGAATAAATTCTTTTGAATTGGTGTTTCAGAATTCTTGGAGTATAATCTCAGCTGTGGTATTGCAGGGTCAAAAGGCAGTTCCATTTTTAGTTTTCTGAGGAAATTCCATGCTGTTTTTCATAGTGGCTACACCAGTCTGCAATTCCAGCAACAGTGCACTAGGGTTCCCTTTTCTTCCAATCCTCACCAGCACTTGTTTGTTGCTTTGTTTATGATGGCCATTCTCACTGGTGTGAAATGGTATCATATTGTGGTTTTAATTTGCATCTCCCTGATGGTTAGTGATGCTGAGCATCATTTCATATGTCTTTGGGCCCTCTGTATGTCCTCCTTGTTGAAATATCTGTTTAGGTCCTTTGCCAATTTTTTAATTGGGTTGATTGTCTTTCTCGAGTGGAGTCATGTGAGTTATTTATATATTTTGGAGGTTAAACCCTTGTCCGAGGTATCATTTGCCAATACCTTTTCCCATACCATTGGCTCCCTTTGCATTTTGCTGATGTTTTTTTTAGAAATGCAGAAGCTTTTAATTTTGATGATGTCCAATTTGTTTATTCTTTCCTTTATGTCCCTTACTCCAGGGTACATATTGGTGAAAATATTGCTGCATAGAATGTCTGAGATTTTCCTGCTTATATTTTCCTCTAGGAATTTTATGGTGCAGAAAAATATATTTAAGTATTTTACCATTTTTGAGTTAATTTTTGTGTATGGTGTAAGTTGGTGATCTATTTCCAATTTTTTTTTAATTTGCATGTAGCTGCCCAGCTCTCCCAACACCATTTGTTGAAGAGGCTATTTTTATTCCATTTTATGCTTCGACCCCCTTTGTTGAATATTAATTGACCATAGAGACTTCTGTTTTCTTCTGGAATCTCTATTCTGTTCCATTGATTTTTGTATCTGTTCTTATACCAGTACCAGACTTTTTAATTACAGTGGCCTTGTAATAAAGTTTGATGTCAGGTATTGTGATGCCTCCTACTTTGTTCTACTTTCTCAAAATTGCTGAGGCTATTTGGGTTCATTTATAGTTCCATAGAAATTTTTGAAATGTTTGTTCTATATCTGCGAAATATGCCATTGGTATTTTAATAGGGATTGCATTGAATCTATAGATTGCTTTGGGTAGTATGGGCATTTTGATGATGTTAATTCTTCCAATCCATTACCAAGGTATATGCTTGCATTTGATTGTGTCTTCCTTAATTTCTTTTTTCAGTATTGTGTAGTTTTCTGAGTATCTCCTTGGCTAGGTTTGTTTTTAAGTACTTTGTTTTTCTTGTTGCGATAGGAAATGGGACTTTTTCTGATTGCTGTCTGATAATTTGTTGTTGGTGTACAAAAATCCCTTTGATCCTTGAATATTGACTTTGTATCCTGCTGTTTTTCCAAATTCACTTATTAGGTTGAGTACTTTTATGGTGCAGTCCATAAGATTTCTATGTAAACTATCGTATCTTCTGCAAACAGTGATAGTTTTACTTCCTACATTCCAATTTGGATACCTTTTATTTCTTTTTCTTGTCTGATCACTGAGAGTAAACTTCCGACACTATGTTGAATAGAAGTCATGAAAGCGAACATCTTTGTCTTGTTCCTGATGTAGGTGGGAAAGTTTTTAGTTTTTGCCCTTTGAGTACGATTTGGCTGCAGGTCTGTTGTATATGGTCTTTATTATATTGAGTTATGCTCCCTCTACTCCCACTGCGCTGAGCTTTTTTTTTTTTTTAACATATATTGGTGCTGTACCTTATCAAATGCTTTTTCCGCATCTTTTGATATGATCATGAGATTTGTGTCTTTCCTTTAGTTTATGTGATGTACTACATTTATTGATTTGCAAATATTGTACCATCCTTGTACCACTGGGATGAATTCCACTTGATCATGCTGTATGATCTTTTTAATGTATTGCTGGATGCAGTGTGTGGATATTTTGTTGAGGAAATATTTTAATGTAATATTTTAGCATCTATGTTCATCAGTGATGTTGCCCTGTAGTTTTCTTCCTTTGTTGTGTCTTTATCTGGTTTTGGGATTAGGATGATGCTGGCTTCATAGAAAGAGTTTGGGAGTCTTCCTTCCTCTTGGATTTTTTTTTTTGAATAATCTGTGAATGATAGGGGTTAGCTGTTCCTTAAATGTTTTGTAAAATTCTTCTGTGAAACCATGCAGTCCAGGGCTTTTGTGCACCAGGAGTTTTTTTATTAGTGCTTTGATTTTCCCAGCTGTTGTTTGTCTCTTCAGGCTTTCTGCTGCTTCTTCATTCAGTTTTGGAAGACCCTATTTTTGTAGAAATTTACTCATTTCACTTAGATTTTCAATTTTCTTTTTAAAAAGATTTTATTTATTTATTTTTAGATGTAGGGGAAAGGAGAAAGAAAGAGAGGGAGAGAAACATCAATGTGTGTTTATCTCTCACACACTCCCTACTGGAGACCTGGCCTGCAACCCAGGCATGTGCCCTGACTGGGAATTAACCCAGTGACCCTTTGGTTCACAGGCCGGTGCCCAATCAACTGAGCCACACAAGCCAGGGCCAAATTTCTTGACATATTAGTAATTTCCCACAATTCTTTGTATTTCTGTGGTATCAGTTGTCCTGTCTCCTTTTTTTATTTCTGATTTTGTTTATTTGAGTCCTCTCCCTTTTTTTCTTGATGAGTCTGCTTAAAGGCTTGCCAATTTTGTTTGTCTTTTCAAAGAACCACCTGCTGGATTTATTGATCCTTTGGATTGTTCTTTTATTCTGTATGTCACTTAATTCTGCTCTGATCTTGATTGTTTCCTTCCTTCTACTCGCTCTGGGCTTTCTCTGTTGTTCCTCCAGTTCTTGCAGCTGTAGGGTTAGGCTGATTATTTCAAATGTTTCTTTTTTTTTTTAGGTAGGCCTGTATCTCTATGAACTTCCCTCTCAGGACTGCCTTTGCTGTGTCCCATAAGTTTTAGACTGTTATGTGTTCATTTTCATTTTTTCCAGAAATTCTTGGATTTTTTCCCCTGACCTCATTATTAACCCATTCATTGCTTAATGCCATGCTATTCAATCTCTATGAACTTGAGTTTTTTTCCCCCTGATGTTGGGTTCTAGTTTCAGGCCCTTGTGGTCTGAGAAAATGCTTGATATGGTTTCCATCTTCTTGAATTTGTTGAGGCTTCTCAAGCCAATTTTTAAGAGATTGTTAACCATTTGTAAAATGCAAATCTATCCTCCAAAGATAAAAGTTAACATTAACTAAAGAAATGTAAAGGGATGTATCTAAGGACCTAAAGAAAACATTCAAAGAGAAGTTTCAGTACTTTTGTTTTATGTATGAATAGAATAACAGAATAGTTACCCAGTGGACTTGTGTGAAAAGGATAACTCTCATATGGATACATATATTATGATGGGTTTGTCACACAATCCCTCATATTACTTTAGCAATACTGTGAAATATCATTTAATATCAGATTTATTAAACCCCAATCTTCACCAAATAGAAAAACTGTGAGACTAGAAGCCGTGTCAGCACACTTCGTTTGTGCCTATATTCACATTCATGCCAGCACTGATCTTGCACACAAATGAATTTAGACATAGTAGTCAAACTTGAGGATCCTGTAGAGCTTCAGAAGAAAAAGAAACAGATATCTCTCCCCAAAACCTCACATACCAGATTCTCCTCCTGTGACTCCAGAACATGCTGTTTTTCCTTTCACTGAGTCCAAGGTGGAAGGTGTGAACACCAGGATACCAGCTGGAAGAGAAAACTCAACAACAAAGGAACTACTAACAGATAACAACAGAAGAAAATGAAGGGGGAAGTGGAAGCCACACTAACCTCAATCCAGGACCTACTGGATATACAACTAAATAGTGGAGAAATTACCCAGAATGCACAAGTGAATAAGAGTAAGAGAGAATCCTCAAAACCTTGTATGCATGGAAGAACCAGCTTCAACACAACCTGCCCATACCAGCACAACAAAATACAAGAGGTTGTGGGCAGAGTGACCATCAGTTAACCGGCTGGTGGGAAGTACCCACCAAAGAAAGACCCAACAACAATCAAAACCCAAAGACAAACACAGAGCCAACTTAAATGACAGCCCAAGATCAATGAGCTCAGAAGATCAAGGGGGTGGCAACACTGAGTCTCACAGGTGTACTACCTTAGAAGTTCACACCATGGATCCAGGGAGTCAGAACAGATAAATTTAAGAAGCTGAGGCTAACAAGAAGAGTCTCACAAACAATAGGAAGACAATGACACAATCCCCAAGTGAAAGGAAAGGAGGAAGCCTCAGAAAAAGTGTTAAATGAAATAGAGGCAGCTCAGCTATCAGATACTGAGTTCAAAGCAATGTTATCAGGAAGTTCAATGAGCTCACAGTAAATAACTGGAAACAATACGAAACTACAATGAACTCACTGCAAACTATATCAACATGAAAAAGGAAATAGAAACTATCAACGAGGACCAAGAGGAAATGAAGAATACAATTTCTGAACTGAAGAACACAGTAGAAGGAATCAAAAGCAGAATCAATGAAGCAGAAGATTGGGTCAGTGAGCTGGAGGACAAAGTAGAAAAAAAACACCCAGAAAGAGCAAGAAAAGGAAAAGAGGCTCAGAAAGAATGAAGAAGGATTAAGAGAAATGCAAGACAATATGAAACATAATAACATCTGTATAACAGGGATACTGCAAGGAAAAGAAGAAGAGCAAGGGATAGAAAACCTGTTTGAGAAAGTAATGATGGAAAACCTCCCTAATCTGATGGGAGAAAAAGTCACACAAATTCAGGAAACACAAAGAGTACCAATCAAGAGGAACTGAAAGAGGCCCACTTCAAGACATATCATAATTAAAATGGCAAAATACCAAGACAAAGAGAGAATCTTAAAGGCATCAAGGGAGAAACAGGAAGTAACATACAAGGGAGCCCCAATAAGGTTAGCAGCTGACTTCTCAGTGGAAACACTCCAAGCCAGAAGAGAATGGCAAGAAATATTCCAAGTAATGAGAACCAGAGGCCTGCAACCAAGGCTACTTCATCCAGCAAGAATCTCAACGAAGATAGAAGGACAAATTCGGAGCTTCCCAGACAAAAGAAGTCGAAAAGAATATTTTCTCCACCAAACCAGCTGTGCAAGAGATGTTAAAGGGATTGCTTTAAGGAAAAGGAGAGAGAGAGAGAGAGAGAGAGAGAGAGAGAGAGAGAGAGAGAGAGAGAGGACAAAGGTATGAAAATGGTAATGGATAAGTACCTATCAATAATAACCTTAAATGTAAATGGATTAAATGCTCTAATCAACAGACATAGAATAGCTGAATGGATAAGAAAGCATGACCCACACATATGCTGCCTGCAGGAGACCCACCTCAGGATAAAATACCTACATAGACAGAAAGTGAAGGGCTGGAAACAAATTTTCCAAACAAACAGACAGGAAAAAAAGCCGGGGTAGCAATACTCATATCAGACAATATAGACCTCAAAAAAAGGGCCATAAAGAGAGACCCAGAAGGCCAATTCATAATACTCAAGGGAAGAATCCACCAAGAAGGCATAAACATTGTAAAAATGTATGCACCCAACACAGAAACACCCAAATACATAAAGAAAATCTTAGAGGACTTCAAGAAAGATATTGACAGCAACACAATTATAGTAGGGGATTTTAACAGCCCACTGTCAAAACTGGATGGATCTTCCAAACAATATATCAACAAAGACATTGTGGCATTGAACAATGCCCTAGATGAAATTGACTTAACTGATGTATGCAGAGCCCTTCATCCCAAAGAAGCAAAATACACATTCTTTTCAAATGCACAGGGAACATTTTCAAAGATAGACCACATGGTAGAACATAAAACAAGCCTCAACAAATTCAAGAAAATTGAAATCATACCAACCATTTTCTCCGACCACAAGGGACTGAAACTAGAAACCAACACCAAGGAAAAAAACCCGAGAACACTCAAAATCATGGAGATTGAATAGCACGATAGTAAATGATGAATGGGTCAAGAATGAAATTAGAGAAGAAATCAGAAAGTTTCTGGAAACAAAGGAAAATTAACTCACAAAAACCCAAAACATGGGACACATTGAAGGCAGGCCTGGGAGTGAAATTCATAGCAATACAGACTGACCAAAAAAAGATAGAAACATTTTAAACAAACAATTTAACCCTACGCCTACAAGAACTTGAGGAACAATAATAAAGAAAGCCCAGACCAAGTAGAAGGAAAGGAATAACCAAGATCACACCAGAATTAAATGACATAGAGACTAAAAGCACAATTCTAAGGATCAATGTATCCAGAAGCTGGTTCTTTGAAAAGATAAACAAAATTGACAAGCCTTTAAGCAGACTCATCAAGAAAAAAAGAGAGAGGACTCAAATAAACACAATCAGAAATGAAAGAGGAGAGATTATAACTGACACCACAGATATACGAAGGATTGTAAGAAATTACTATGAAGAACTGTATGCCAGGAAGTTTGAAAACCTAGGTGAAGTGGACAAATTTCTAGAAAAATATAACCTTCCAAAATTCAATGAAGAAGCAGATAGCCTGAACAAACCAATAAAAGCAGATGAAATTGAAGCAGTAATAAAAAAACTTCCAACACACAAAAGCCCTGGACAAGATGATTTCATAGGAGAATTCTACAAAGCATTTAAGGAAGAGCTAACCCCTATACTTCACAGACTATTCCAAAATATCCAAAATGATGAAAGACTCCCAAACTCGTTTTATGAAGCCAGCATCATCCTAATGCCAAAACCAGATAAAGACACAACAAAGAAAGAAAACTTCAGGAAAATATCGCTGATGAACATAGATGCTAAAATCCTCAATGAAATATTGGCAAACCACATCCAACAATACATTAAAAAGATCATACAGCATAACCAAGTGGGATTCATCCCAAGGATGCATGGATGATTCAGTATTCACAAATCAATAAATGTAATACATCACAAAAGCAAAAGCAAAGACAAAAATCACATGATCATATCAATAGATGCGGAAAAAGCATTTGATATGGTACAGCACCCATTGATGATAAAAACACTCAGCAAAGTGGGAATAGAGGGAACATTCCTCAACATAATAAAGGCCATATATGAGAGACCCACAACCAACACCATACTCAATGGGCAAAAACTAAAATGTTTTCTACTAAGATCGGGAACAAGACAAGGATCTCCACTTTCACCACTTCTATTCAACATAGTATTGGAAGTTTTAGCCACAGTGATCAGACAAGAAAAGGAAATAAAAGCCATCCGAATCTGAAAAGAGGAAACAAAACTGTCACTGTTTGCAGATGACATGATAGTGTACATAGAAAATCCTATAGACTCAGCCAAATAACTGCTCAACTTAATAAACGAATTTGGCAAAACAGCGGGATACAAAGTCAATATCCAGAAATCAAAGGCATTGTTGTATACCAACAATAATACAGCAGAAGCAGAAATCAAGAAAAAAATTGCATTTGATATAGCAAAAAGAAAAAAAAATACCAAGGAATAAACCAAACCAAGAAGGTAAAAGACCTGTACTCAGAAAACTACATAACAATGAAGAAAGAAATCAAGGAAGACACAAACAAATGGAAACATATACCGTGTTCATGGATCAGTAGAATTAACATCATCAAAATGTCGATACTACCCAAAGCAATTTAAAGATTCAATAAAATCCCTATTAAAGTACCAATGACATATTTCACAGACATAGAACAAACACTTCAAAAATTTATATGGAACCATAAACAACCTGAATAGCTTCTGCAATTTTGAGACAGAAGAGCAAAGTAGGAAGGATCGCAATATCTGATACGAAAAGGTATTACAAGGCCACTGTAATCAGAACAGCTTGGTACTGGCATAAAACAGGCACATGCACCAATGGAACAGAACAGAGAGCTCAGAAATAAACCCAAGTCTCTACAGTCAATTGATATTTGATAAAGGAGGCAGCAACATAAAATGGAGTAAAAATAGCCTCTTCAACAAATGGTGCTGGGAGAACTGGACAACAACATGCAAAAAAATGAAACTAGAACACCAACTTACACCTTACACAAAAATAAACTCAAGATGGATAAAATACTTAAATATAAAACGTGACACCATTGAAGTACTAGAGGAGAACATAGGTAGGAAAATCTCAGATATAACACGCAAAAACTTTTTTACAGACATGTTCCCTAGAGCAAGAGAAATAAAGGAAAGAATAAACAAATGGGACCTCATCAAAATAAAAAGCTTCTGCACTGCTAAAGAAAACATTATCAAAATAAAAAGAGAATCAACTGTATGGGAAAACATATTTGCCAATGATACCTCAGACAAGGGCTTAATCTCCAAAATATATAAAGAACTTACACGATTATACTCTAAGAAGACAAGCAACCCAATTAAAAAATGGGCAAAGGACTTGAACACACACTTCTCCCAGGAGGACATACAGAAGATCCAAAATCACATGAAACGATGTTCAATATCACTAGCTATCAGAGAGATGCAGATTAAAACCACAATGAGGTACCACTTCACACCAGTCAGAATGGCCAACATAAGCAAAACAACAAACAACAAGTGTTGGAGAGGTTGTGGAGAAAAGGGGACACTAGTGCACTGTTGGTGGGACTGCAG
>PVIA01016630.1:0-18213 GCA_004024845.1 Tonatia bakeri | reverse complement strand
CTTTTTGGAGGCTTCCTTGCCTGTTTTACAACCCAACAAGATCTTTCTCAGGGACCAGGGAATCATCTCTTTGAAATGTAATCATCCAGGGACCCAAGCCCTCACCTCCCCCTGTGGAAGGCTAAGTACCTGCAGGTGCCTGGCTCCAAATTACAAAACTACCTCCTATCACTAAGATAAGAAGAGAAAGTTTGCCTTTCCTTTGAGTAAAGCCAGTTAGCAAACACAGATGGCCTCTGGTCTGTCTCTCACCCCAGCTGTTAAAAGTCCCCCTGCCCTTTGTTAGAGCTGAATTCAGTTCTGGCCTCTCTACATTATAGTAATAGTATAAATAGAATCTGCCTTGCCTGTTTAACTTGGTGCAGGGCAATTTTTGCTTTGAAAGTATAAAAAGATATATATTATTACATTTATGAATGTGTGACTTGTAATAGCATAAAATAAAGGTCTAATGCAATTGCTTAAACAAATTGTAAGTATTGTGAAGCAAATAAAATACAGCAGAGAAAAATATTTTCCTTTTACAAATCTCCACATACAGGTTTCTAGGTAGAGAAGGAAATAAATTGTAAAATGAAAATATCCTGCATCTGTTCTCATTCTTGATGCCAACATCTATGTTGGCTTATTATGATTTCAACTATGGCAATAAAATGCAAGAGGACGATAATATGCAACTAAAATGCACATGGAACACAATGTGACATTACAAATCTCCAGATGCAGAATTTCATGTAACTGATGAATGTGACTTTCTGCAACTATCTATATAGTAAACTAAGCCATTGAGAAATGAGACCCTGTCACAGTTTGAACCCATAATAACTGAAGTAGAGAAAATCAGAAATGATGACATGACAGATGGCTTCCAATGAGTTAAATATTGTAGGTCAGGAGACACCGAAGCACATTGGTCCTCAAACTTCACTGCCCATTGGAGTCCACCAAGGAGAGTCAAAGCATACTGATGACTGGGGTGTGGTGGCCTGGGTTTTTGAATTATTTAAAGTTCCCTGATGTTTCTAATGTGCATAAATATTACAGAATCACTGCTATGATCAATACTCAGTGCAATGTATACATCCCTCAACACAGTTCAAAATTTCCAGGTGCACAACCTAAGACCCAGTCTATGGGCTTTATCTGCCCACTGGAACCAGATTAATTTTGGTTTTCTTTTTTTGTCAGCATATTAGCAGTCCTAGAATAACTGCAATTCAATGGTAACATGGTTTAATCTCAGTCACCACATAACTGGGTGAAGTGAGGATACTCTGTACATTAGTCATCACAAGAAGCCCAGGATCCAAACTCATCCTTCAACCCCAGCAAAAATCTTTTCAGCCCTGGACATGCCCCTGCTTGACCCCATTAGCCATTGCTCTCCAATCCAAAAAACACTGTATCTTCTAGAATTCATGTTTAATGATCAAAATTCTTTATTTACATACCTTCTTCCTCTGATTAAGTTCTATCTGGCCCTGAGAATAATGTTTCTCTTATAACCCTTAAGGTGGTGCTTTCTCTCCCATGGTGGTCAAAACAACAGATTTTTTTTCTCTTTGCTGCCTTCAGCCCATTACCCTCTATTCTTCCAAAAATCTCCTTTTTAAATCTTATGTAATCAGATACCACCCATGACACCTCGTCAATTTATCTATCTACCAATCACTTGGTTAATTCCCTTCCTTTCTGGAGGGTGTCAGCATTTGGCTGACTCTGTCCAGCACTAACTCCTAATGGTTGGTGATTTATGATATTCTCAATAACTTGGTCTCACAGAACCTTGACCTCCTCTTTTCATGATGCAATCTCTACCCTACTTCATCCACTCCAACCCCATCACATCTCTACCTCTTTACTTATCCAGATTAAATAAATTACTAATCCCCCATTTTTTGGCATGTTTATTCAATTCTCTAACCTATCTCCTGTTTCATTCACTCACACAGCAACAGAACAATCTTGGTTAGCTCTAACTCTTACCTGACTCTGACTCTATTTCCCTATAAACAAACATGACCAGAGAAGAAGACACAGCTATGCCATTTGATGGCACCTCCACCCTTGTAGTCATCCTTGACTTCCATCCTTCTCCTATTCTATAAATTCAATCATTAGCAATGTTGTCAGTTACACCGTCATTGTATTTGTGAATTCAATCATTTTATCACCACCCCATTGCTACCACTGTGGTCTCCACCTCCATCACTTCTCACTGATTATTATTGTAATAGTCTCCTTGGGGGTCTTACTGTGTTACTGTCCAACTCAAAACTCCCCAATAACATCCATTCTTACTTGACTTTGCCTACAATTGTCTTGATGATTCTGTCTGACCCTACTTCTTATGACTGTTCATCTATAGTCACTTTCTGTCAGTCACACTAACCTCCTTGCTCTTCTGCCAACATGTCATACATGCTGTCACCCAGGGCCTCTGCACTTGCTAGTCCCTGAGATAAGGATCCTTTTTCTCAAAATAGCCATGTGACTAACCCCTTCAGGCCTTTTTCAAATGTCATCTTCTCACTCATTAACTTGTTAACATTATAACTTCCATATCCCAGCACTTCCATATCCCAAACCCCTCTCCAAGCACAACAGCATTATAACCATACATCCCACCATATGGTTTTATTTATTTTATTATCTGTCTCCCACTAGTATGCTTGTCCTTAGGTTCAGTTCCCACACCTTAAAAAACTGAGTGAAATGTAGATCTCAGGAACAACTGTCTTTTAACAATTAACCCTCTATGCATTATTAGTTCATGATAACTCTCAAAGTATGACATGTTTTTGTTATCTGAAATAGGTAATATTTAAATAGGTATACTTAATTTTTTAAAAAATATTCAGGTTCTTTTTAAATATTGTAGACAATATTGAGTAAGAATGGCAGTTGTTGGAGAGTTTTGAGTTGAAGGGTAAAAATATTTTTGAATTGTAGAATTAAATGCATCACCGTATGTATTATAGGTATGTCAGAGTATAAGATAGAACTGTGCTTGGAGGCTAAATTAATATGCCTTCCAACATCATATACAATTACATTTCTCTTCTCTTTTCATTTTTTTTAACAGAGAAAGAAATTTAATTAGTTCAGTTGAAACACAGACACCCAGGCAGGCCTACTGTTGAATATTGTTCTTCACATCAGAAATGACACTAATTTTAGGTTTCTCAATTATTACATCTTTCACTGCAATTAATATAATTCAAAGTAGATATTTTAAGTTAATGGAAAAAATACTGATTAGAGATAAAGAGCTTGGCCCTCATCATCTTTTGCCATTACAGGGTATGTGGGTATGTGAAGTGTTAAGATGAGTTTTCATCCCTGCCTGCTTTCATCTAATGACTTCTTAGGATCCTTTAATCTAAAACTCTCCAGGGATACTCAGCCTGACTGTGATAAGGTTAAATACTGTTAATGATCTAGAAGCCCTGTGCATTGAAAATCTCCCTATATGTGCTCTCTATGAAGTAGCAAAACCATCTGTAAACTAGAAAAAATTGAAACCTACATAATTGGTCCTTAAATATTTCTAAGTGCTATATTTAACAATCTCAACATTTCATTATTTAGCTTGAAATGCACTGGCTTATTTAACAAAACACCATTGTCACTATTATAAAAGAATAAAATGAATTTTATATAGACTAACATCATACATTTCTCTAATGTTGAACTACAGATGATGCTAGAAGCTAAAAAACAATCATTCAAACAGAGCAATTTTCTGCATTACTGCTTGACTTTCTCAAAATAACTAACCTTTTACCTAATGGAAAATAGGAACAAAACAGTATTACTAAATAAGACATTTTCACACCTGGTAATCTCAGAAAGGAGAGACTCTATGGCTAACACTGAATGAGACTGCTTCTCATTGTATTATATTCTTTAGTAACATTTTATTATAATACAGGAGAAAGTCTCTAAAGCTTATTTTGTTAACCATTTTTATCTATTTAATTTGCCATTCTTTTTATTTAGTTTTTAAAACAAAATTATAATATGTATTACAGAATATTATCCTATTTTAATTGATTTATTTAATTTGTGGCCCTACAAGCTTTTCAAAATTTGTTAACTGGCCTGAAAGTAATGCTCCATTTAATAAATGTAATCAACACCTAGTCTTATCCCCCTAGAATGTATATTCATTTTGGTGTCAGTCACTTCCCTAACCATTACCATGAGAATTACATGACACTATATATGCTTCAAGTCTGCACGACTGAGGAAACTGCGAATCCCTTACATGTTACCCAACCCTTGTCTTGTGGAAGCCCTGGATCTAAAAGATCAGAACTGAGACCTAAGAAAAACCTCCTTCTAACATGCTAATTAACACCCTCCATGCACTGTGTCCCATTAGTATGGACTTATCACACACACACAAATACACACACCTCTCTTCTGCTGAAAATGCACTTCCTTTCCTGGGCATATTCAAGTATGAGACACAGGAGCACAGCACGGTAGATGTTTAAAGCTGGAAAATAGAACTAAGTGAAAAAGAAGGTTGGTCTACTCTCTTGGGATGACAACAAAAACGATGATGTTCTCCCAAAGGATTTTAGGGAAGATACCACTCCTCTTCTAGTTTGTGTCTGTGTATATACATACAACACACACATGCATGTGTATGCATGCATATGTGTGCATACAACATATAGGCAACATACATGTTATCTGTATGTTGTATACTTGTCTGTAAATGAGATGTGTACATAAATATGTGAAAGCATGAACTTTCAACCCAAATTTTCTCCAGGAAATTGCAGTGAGGATTACCTGAGATGCACTAGTGCCCCTCTGGGTACTATGTATTCAAAGCTGAGATATGGTATATTCAATGAAGCTTGCCAATGCAAGATGAATCAGGGTCTTTGAAATTTTATGGGCCACCATGTAATGTGTATGGTGTTCACTGTATGCATGGTGTTAAGTTCAAAAATAAAATGATATTATCAAGTTTTTATGATACTTCCACTTGAAAATTCTTAGCTCCCTCCATTAAAAATATAAGCTTATTTTGTTATGTAAATTTGGGAAGTAAAAAAACAAAATGGCACAGTATTGTATAGGTTAGTGTTTCAGGGAAAGTAAGGGGATATGGACATCTTGCCTTACAAAGGCAAGATCATTTTTAAAACTCTGTTTCTATGTGTAAAGTTTGGCATATTGTTGTCTGCCATATGAGCAATTCTTATGTAGCAACCTCAGAGGTATCATTAGTTGCTGAGATTTAATGTAAATATTTTACTGCTGAAAGTTCTCAAGGGCAAACAAAGAGTACTACTGTGTATTTCATACGAGACACAAATTTAATGCTGTTGTCACACAAATCAGTAGACTCCATCCTCTCATATGTACTAATAACTCTTTACAGTGAAACCATGTCAGTGTGAGTCCCTGAACCTTGTAACTGATGGCTTTACTCACCAGCATAACTATTAGGGCTCAAGGTTTGTTCTCTTGCACTCCTGAGGACTCCAACACTGGCCCTTGGCAATGAGGAAATGGAAATAATGACACATTATATAGTAATTCAATCAGTACTAGTTCTATTCGGTTGGCTAAAAAGTCCATTTAGTTTTTTTTTCATAAAATAAAGGATATGTTTTTCATTTTCAACAATAACTTTATTGATTTGGATATTTTGAGTATGTCAGCTATCTTCCACATGGTATAACATTTACTATTCTCAATTAAATGTATTGATTTGATCACCATCAATTTCAACTGGTCTACCTGACTGTGGAGCATTGTCCAACTAGAAATCTAGCTCCAGCATGAAACTTCACAAACCACTTTTGGCATGTTTGATCATTCACAGCACCTTCTCCATACACTGCATAATCTTTTTTCTTTTCTTTCACTTTTTGCATTTCAGTTGCATTTTTACCACTTTTGAAACAATAAAACATAATATACCAAAATGTTGCATATTTTCTTCCATCTTCAATATTAATATGGCAACATGAGAATTCACCAGTTTTGATGTTTTTAAATGCACACTGATATGTCAGCTGTCACAATACAATCTAACAAAATTGTTTCAAATGAAATTAAAGACAACTATGCATCATAACAACCATCTTATAGAAAACAAACAAACAAACAAACATTTTGGCCAACCCAATACGAACAAAATGGTGGCTAAATACAAGGACTATATTTTTCACTTTAAGAGTAGTTTACAATATGCAAATGCTTCAAATACATATTTTTGCAGCATTTGAACTTCAGCTCAGCTACTCTCATGTTACATAAATCATCCATGACCCACATTTGAAGTGCCCACCCATTTAAATTATTCTCTCACATAGCTTCACCCAGGAGGCTGAAAACAAGATGTCCATGACCTAGTTCCAACAAGCTATGAGTTTTGCCCTACCTGGCAAAATACAATTCAGGTGAGATTAAGTGAAGGATTTTGAGACAGGAGGTTATCATGTCAGGTTCTGTCATTTGTGCAACTTTGTTTTTCAATCATCTGTTCAGTAATACAGGAATCTTTCAATAAGATATCAATTATGTCTGTGCTCACTTGAGTTGGATTTCCATAACTTATAAACATAAAATTCTTGAATTATACAAAAAAATGTTAAGACCAAAGGAATAGTGCCTCGTGGTATCAGCAAACTGTATTAATGAATATGACATTTTTTTAAAACTGGTTTTGAATTATCTTAGTGATCCAAAAAGACAACTAATAAAAACTTTTGTGCTTTCAGTTTTGCTCTAGAAAATAAAATGCTATTCTTTCTTTTCAGCTACTTCTCTAAGTATTACATAAGAAGAATGAGTAACCTCAGTTTCATGATACTGTGTAATATTATGCAAAGTACTCAATAGATAATATTCAGGTTTCCTGAAGTTAACTGAGAGAGAACATCAGTGTTTTTGCTCTCTCAATTATTCTATATAACATTCCTATTAAATGGCAAAGTAAAACACAATAGTAAGGTTGATTAAAAATTATTATGGAAATTATTATGGAAATAAGTCTGTTACTCAGACTTGTAATGTGTATCAATGGCTGATAAACTAAGGCACACACTTGCATGACCAACATCACTACAGCTTGACATTTCATTTTTATATTTGAGCAAAATGTCATTTTTGGCATTTGGTCATGACCCTGGACTTGGAGGGGCCTCACAACAACTTGATGGGGAGAAATTGTGTTTCCTGTCAATTAACTGATCAAGAAAATAAGTATGTGTTCAGAATGAGAAAGGAAAAAGAACTAAGGGGGCAGTGCACAAGGGAGATGAAAAGGTATCTTTTCTGTGGTTCCTTGCCCTTAAGTTTTCTTATGTCTTCATCAGGCTGATGATAAATTAAAAATTAACAATCACACTGCAGCTAGATGCATATGTTGTTTGAGTAACCTTGTACCTTTCATTCCCTTCCACCAAATAAGACATATCTCCTCTCCTTTCTTATCATTATAGTATAGCCTGACATTTAATTAAAAAGGTTTTTGCTTTTCAATTGTTAACAAAAGAACTTTACACCTACAACAAATTTAATCTTTCTTGAAGGAACTATGTATTTTCACCTTTGATGGCATTGCAAATGATGCTAGCAGCTAAAGCAAGGCTTCCCTCCAAACACATAAACCAAAACATGGTCAGCATCCTCTATCATAACTCCCAAATGATCCCCATCTCCTATTTAGGCCCTTGTGTAACAGTATCCTCTGAATAAGATTTAATGACTCATGTCTTTTGAATACAATGTAACAGAGGCAGCTGGATTTACTTCTGAAATTAATAAAGAGACTGTGGCTTCTACTTGGGTGTTCTTTCTTGCTGAGGGAAGTGGGCTGTCATACTGTGAGGTGGCCCTCTGGAGAGGCTCATGTGGCAGTTGCCTGGCCAAAAGATTAACTTTCAGTGCTGAAAAATGCAAATTTACCTAACCAAACTGAATAATGGTTCAACTGAAGGAAGTCAATCTAGCAAATGTATATAACTCTATTCTCTCCATATGCACATCTGTATCTATACCACTATCATCTATCTGGATGGTCATGAAAAAGGCTATCCCTGCTAGGAAATGGATTAAACAAGCTATTGCATCCTGACTATCAATTTTAGGTAATTAATTCCACTAGTTTTGAGTCTGTGTTTGTCAAGACATTTTCTGATAATGATGTAGCATACAAGCCACTCACACAGGTTGAAATTCTTACCCCTTTGTTTTCCAAAATGTTCCAATAGATTTTCATGATAAGTCATAAATGAAATTGTTATTCCACTTGCTGTGTAGTTCTGTCTACAGTAATAAACTTCTTACATGTACACTAGCATTCTTGCCCATGTGACATTGGTATTTTTCATTTTACTGATAAAATAATTTTCTCAGGCACACATTCAATCACAGTCAATTTATCAAGTTAATGAAAGTCACTCTGAAGTCTCACAGGTAGTGTCCTTCTATCTTCTTTCCAGATGGACACTTTTGTCTTCAATGTCTCTCTTTTGTATATACCCTTTGCAACTAATAATATAAAATAATCCTAAAAATTTCATTTTGAGGTGACACCCAGTGTGGCTCAATCAGTTGAGCATTGTCCCATGAACCAAAATGTCACTGGTTCAATTTCAGGTTAGGACACATACCCAGGTTGCAGGATCAGTCCCCTAGGGCACATACGGAAGGCAGCCAAATGAAGTTTCTCTCACATGATATTTCTTGCCTTTTCTGCCTTCTTTCCCCTCTCTCTAAAATCAAAAATAAAATATTTTAAAAAATTTCATTTTGAAGGTAGCCTAACAATTTTTAACAATTCTACTGAGTTAACTTAGTACCATAAAATTAATCTACTTAAGTGCACAATTTGATTTAGGGTATCACTATAATACACTTTCATTTTTTAAAATGTCACCTCATCTTTTTCAAAAATATTTTGTTCATTTTATTTTTGACAGAGGGGAAGGGAGAGAGAAAGAGAGGGAGATAAACTTCAATGTGTGGTTGCCTGTTGTGTACCCCCTATTGGATACCTGGCACCATAACCCAGGCATGTGCCCTGACTGGAAATCAAACCAGCAACCCTTTGGTTTGCAGGCTGGTGCTCCATCCACTGAGCTACACCAGCCAGGGCCTATAACGCACTTCTAAAATACCTTCATTAACCCAGATTTGCTTTGTGCTCATTCAGTCAATCCTGTCTCCCACTCAAGCCTCAGACAACCACACATCTACTTCTGCCTCTCCACCTTTGCCCTTCCTAGAACTTCAGTATAAGTGAAGTAATACAGCTGGCTTCTTTCATTTAGAATAATATTTTTGAGAACCATTCATTCTATTTGTTACTGGGTAATATTCCATTATTTATACAAAGAGGTTAAAAGTTTTTGCCCTTACAAAAACCTGCACTCAATTGTCTATAGTTGCTTTATTTCTAATCATCAAAACTTAGAGGCAACTAAGATATTTTAGTAGGTGAGTGGATAAACATCCAGACAATGAAATATTATTCAGCCTTGAAATGACATATCTAGCCATAAAAAGACATGGAAGAAAGTTAAATATATATTACTTAAGGAAGATAAGCCAACCTTAAAAGACTACCTACATGCTGTATAATCCCAAGTATAAGACATTCTGGAAAAGGCAACACTATAAAACAGTAAAAAGATCAGTTTTGGTTAGGGGTAGAGGGTTGTGTGGGAGATGAATAGGCTGAGCACAGAGGATTTTTAGGGCAGTGAAAATGCTCTGTACGCTATTAGTGGTGGATGCATGTCATTATATATGTGTCCAAACACAGAGAATGTACAACACCAAGAGTGGACTTTAATGTAAAACTATAAATTTTGGCTAATTAAGATGTGTCAATGTACAGTAATATTTGGTAAAAAGAAAGGGTATCATGATGATGAATGGTATTGATGATGAAAGAGGATGTGCATGTATGGGGTCAAGGGAATACATGGGGAATCCCCGAATCTCCCTCAGTGTTACTGTCAATCTTAATGTGCTCTAAAAATTGTCTTTAAAATTATTTACGCATTTTGAAATACAAGTCTTTTATCAGATACATGTTTTGCAAATGTTTTCTTCAACTCTCTAGCTTGTCCTTTATACTCTTGTCTTTTGAAGAACATACATTTTAAATTTTGATAAAGTTCACATTATCATTTTTAAAAATTTTTGTCATACTAGAAAATCTTTGCCTAAACTGTAGATTGCAAGTATTCTGCCTCTGTTTTCTTGAGAAGTTTCATAATGTTAATGTTTATATCTACATCTTTTAGATGCTATTGCAAATGGAATTCTTATTGATTTTTAATGCTATTTCTGGATTGTTTGTTTCTAATTCTGTGTGTGTGTAACTTATACTATAATTAACTTAATCATTATAAGTTAATAATTAACTTTTTCTGTGACCCAGAAAGCTTTCAAATAGAAAGATGCAACACAATTATAACAATACCAAAGAGACAAAATTAAAATTATTTAACTTTAATCACAGATGTCTACAGAAAAAGTTAATTTTTTTTTCATACAAGAAAAGAAAAGTCTACATAATTAAAAAAATTAGGTAAGGAAAGCTGTAATGAAGGGAAAAGAGAGAATGTGCCTGGTACCACTGTGAATGTTCGCAGATTGAGTTCACTCTGTGAGACTGTGCTCACACTGGCATGTGATCTTTCTTCTACCTCTGAATTCCAATTTGATGTAAATTGTTAGACTAAGGCCAGAAAACTGACTTCTTTTGGGTTGGTCAAAAAATTGTTCAGTTTTTTTTTTGTACTATGGCTATAGTAGTGTTTAGTTGTCTTTAACTTCACTCTACACAATTTTGTTAAATTGTATTGCGACAGCTGTCATATCAGCATGCATTTAAAAAAAACATCAAAATTGGAATATTGGAATTTTTGTGCAGCCATGTTAATGTTGAAGATGGAAGAAAACACACAACATTTTTGGCATATTATTATTTATTATTTAAAAAATGTAAAAATGTAACTGAAACACACAAAAAAAGATTTGTGCTATGCACAGAGAAGATGTTGTGACTGATCAAACTTGTCAAAAGTGGTTTGTAAGCTTCTTGATACTATTGACATTTTGACCAAATAATTCTTTGCTGTAGGGGTGTCTTAGGCATTGGAAAATGTTTAGCAGCACCCTTGGCCTCTACACACTAGAAGACATTAGTGGGAGATAGCTGACATACTCAAAATAACTAAATCAATAAAGCAATTGGTGAAAATTTTTAAAATATGCCTTTTATTTTATGGGAAAAAGTAAATAACTTTTGGCCAATCCAATATATTTAAGTATGTTTAATTTCGTATCTTCAATACTTTAAGAAATGTGAAATTTATTCTACTTTCCTATCTTACACACTAATAATTAGGAATAAAAATAATTAAGAAAAAAGAACTAGAAATCATAGACAGTGACAACAGCATGTTGATTGCTTGTGGGGGAGGTGCATGGAGGTGGTAGAGGGTATATGAGGGATAAATGATAATAGAAAAAATATAATAAAGATGAACTATTCAAAAAATAAAAAATAAAGTGAAAATGAATAAAAGTGCAGAATAAAATGAGGCACTTGATATGAGCATTACATTATTATAGTTGTCCTAGGCCAGTACAATGAAGAACATCTTATAGAAAGGTATATGGGAATAATACACATGTACACATACACATAAATTCATGTCAAGTAGTCAGTTGAAAATTCAATCCAAAATGTCTGTACTATTACCCTCCCTTGAAAAAACAAAATCCCTTCACTGCTCTTCAAATCGAGTATCTTCATCTTTGTCTCTGAACAATTATTTTTAAAGACTTTTTAAAATGTTAACCTTTATTTTCAAAATCTCAAATCTTAACTTCCACCAAAATCTATATTTGCTTTTGTCTTCTGTGAGCCTTCCCAATAGCATCTTTGAAACTTCTTATGATGAGTCCCAGCATGGCCAGTCCAAATGCCCATTATTTGTGCCATTTCTTTCTTCTTGGAGACTGACCAGTTCTCCACTCTCCTGCAGTTGTTCACAAGGTAAATTTGAGAGATCTTGGGAACTGCAGACATACAGTCTGCTCCTTTGACTTGGGAAGAACTTGGCTCACATGGTTGAGTCCTTCATTGTGAATGTCCGACTTTGCCTTCCTGCAATGTGACTCATGTCATCTGAACCTGTGCTTTTTTTTCAACAATAGAATTATTATGAATAGCGACAAGTTATTTGCTATAATTAAGGCATTTTAACAGTAAAGTGACATGATGAAAAACTTTTTTGCATTTGGTACTTAAATTTTTGGAAATAATCAAGATAAACATTTCTGCTATAATTTTTATCAATGATCAAGAAAATATGCTTCAATTAAATGTCATTATTTCTTTTACTTTTCCAACCATATATCAAGATATTAATATCTATGATTCAAATATTAACACTCTTTTCTCCCAACAAATATTTATAAAAATTGGGAAAATATTGACGATACATATAATACTGATTCACCAACACTCAGAGTTGATGATCTTTGTTAAATAATAATTAAAATTGTTGGTACACATAATACATTACTGAAGTCACTTTGATATGATTCAGTCATTGCTAATCAGTTGGAAATATTAATTAAACATAATAGGCTATATTTTTCATCAACAACATGTAGTTTATAATTTCTATAGAACTTAGATATCAGAATGGAAACAGAAAGATCAGAAATTTAAAACAAGTAGTCCTCATGCAAACAACAATTAAATAAGATATTTTACAGGATACAACCAGTTAATAGAAACTAAAGAAAAAAGTTCCTTGAGATCCCATTTGTATTCAAGACAGGAGGATCTACAAGCCCTCGTTTATCAATCACGCCCACTAAGACCTCTGTTAAATAATGCAGCACTCAGCAGAGCGCTCACCCTGTCATGGCATAAGTGGCCACCAGTCCATAAATTTCAAATTAATTAGTTTGTAATGTATCTGTATTCACCAATATACTTCTAGTCTCAATTTGCAGTACAGTCATTCTTTCCCCTATTAAGTATGTAATTATTACTGTGTAAAAATAAGAAATGTTGGAAGAGCTGAAACATTTAGAGAAAGAATGAGTTATAAACTCACCCATAACAAGCACCTAAACAGCAGTAAGGCATAAGTTTGTTACATCTGTAAATACAATGCGAATTTACTCGTATTGCCCAGTACTAATTACTTAGTACTCTTTCAGCTTCTGGATGTATTATGCATAGTAGTGACAGTGTTCAAAAGCCTTTTTCAAATGTTCTTAACTATAGATGCTATCAGATTATTGCATAACATTTGAGCCTTTCTTTTCCCTCTCCCTGTGAAACAATATGCTTCTCCTGCCTTAGAAGAACTTACATGCCAAAGAATGTGGGGGACATTCACTAAAATGTAAGATAGCAAGGACCCATCCATTTTTTTCCTCTGTGGAGAAGGTTAAATCATATGACTACTAGGGACACTTTGATATAAAATTGCTTTGATGGAGTGAATGAAACAATCACCTGGGCAGAAAGGGGGAGTCCTGAGATGGCCTCTGTTCTGTAGTTTTACTTCCAAGTAACCCTGAAAATTGTGGCTATACTGTAATTGTAGTTTTTTATTAATTTGTGAGATGCATAATTCTACAAGCATAGAAAGGAAATAACACAGTAGTATAATAAACTACAGGATAGTGCATTTATCATCACTACTTCCTTTATCAATATTATTTTCTATTTTACTAAATTTTATTTTACTTTTGGCCAAATTTCCCCCAATTATTCTATGAAAAATAACAGTATAACCAACATGTTATATGTAGGGCTGCAGATTTCTTTTCCCCCCAACAACTTGACACAACAGAGTTGTATCTTATTTAAAGACATTTTCTTCACCCCCAAAATCTCATATGCATTAGCCCCATTACCCCTAGGTCCTAGCACTCATTTATCTAATCTTTCTGTGGATTTGCCTATTCTAGACACTTAAGAATGCAACCAGACTATTGGTTTTGTGCCCGGCCTCTTTAACTTAGTATATTGTTTTCAGATTCATCCATGTTGCAGCATGTGTCAGTACTTCATTCCTTTTTTATTTTAAATAATATATTTAAATTTTAGGTAGTAGAACTCAAGTGATTTAGAATTATAGCTGGATATTGTGAAGCAATCTAAGGAAAAGAATCAAAAGAATCCCCAGTCTCACAGATAACCACGAAATGATTTTTCTTTCTTATGTAAAAGATGAAAAGAATAGAGTATGATCATTCTTCTTTACCAAGACTGCCAAGAAAGATCATTCTGCACTTTCCTATAAGATTCCTGCAGATCAGCTCAGTGAATAAGGAGCCAATCTGATGGTAAGGCCTATATTTACACTCAGTCTCTATGCAAGTCCTTGCAGACTGAATAAGGAGCTAGATATCCACCTTTCTGTTTCTCACACCAATTGTAAGGATTGGCCATTTATCTACTGAGTTCACCAGAAGCTCTCAATCTCTGTCCCTGAGACAGTAATAAAAAAAACAAAGGGTTAAAACACCCCTTTAAAGAAGGCTAACCTGAGCTATGTGACCAGCTTGGAAGTCTAGAATAGTTTTATATTAGAAGATCCCCATTTTTAGTTAAAGACAAGAATTATGTCAGAAAAATCTTAGCATTATCTGACAGTGCATTTGATAGGGAGGAAAATAAATCCCATGCCATTCTTCTCATTCTCTTGGAGCTCCGAAGTTTCTTTTTTATTGTTATTACCAGAATAGGAGCATGGTGTACTCCAGAAGCAACACAATTCCTAGTTCAAAAGGCAATAAACACAAAAGGACTTGAGTTTGAATAGGCAAAGTGTACCAGGGGTCACACTGAAGGTGAGAGGAACCAGGCAGGCAAAATGCACTGGCAACAAACCAAGAGGTATATTTAATGATTTTGAAGGAGCCAAGTTGGCTGGTGAACATGATCTCTGCAGAAATATAATGGGATATGAGGCATGATATATGGAGGCTGGAGCTAGGCTGCAGAGTACCTTGAAAGATGTACTACCAGGGAATCATTGGAAGTTTTGACTTAGAAAGCAACAAGATCAAAAGGAATCTTAAATGATTATTACAGGGCTATATCTAGGTGAGACTAGATGGAAAAATGAGAGAAAAGAGGCTCAGGTGACTGGTAAACCAAGATATAATCAGGCCAGGATTAGGACTGTAAGAAAAATAAAGGGAAGAAAGAACTGAATATGAGAACTAGAACTATTCAAAGATGAAATATCTAGTCTTAATAAATCTACATCAGTGGGCAGAAGGCAGGGAGGGGTAGGTTTTAAGACTGGTTCACTAGGGAAAAGGTGGTACCTATTTAAACCAATCGGAGTTTTTATCAGTTGCCTGACCCTTCAACTGAGGCCCTTAAATCTTAGGCACCAGAACAGAAAGAATCAGCATCATATTCTTCTAAAATGACACTGCCTTGGGAAAAGGGACCCATTATACTTGTAATTTCTCAATATGCTTCCATAAATGAGGTCTTTGTTGGTTATCCTCCCATCTTTCTGTCTCTTCTCTTTCTCCATTCTTTAGCTCAGTTTTTTCTTTCAGAATTCTCCACATTAAATGATTTAAACTGGCTTTGTCAATGGCTGCTCACAGATAATGTTCATATTTTATTTCAGCTTATTGGGATTTCAATGAAGATTCCCTTAAATTACCTAAAGGAAAAACAGGTACATTGGAAGAATATCTGTAGACTACAATGGGTGCTGTATTTTGCAAAGGGCCCCTCCCTCCACCTCCACATCCAGGACTGTGAGGTTTTTGCTTTTCTCAGAACACCCTGTGGACAGCCATTCCTGGTAGCTACTGGTTTCCTAATCTCCATGACATCACCTTGTACCTGCACCATCATGGACCTCAGCTCTGATCTACCTTCTACTCTTTTAGCAAAGCTAGTATCCCAAATGATAAACTTCTTTCTGTGTTTATTGACTAGCATAAAGTCCAGAGGAAGACACTGAGTGAATTTAATTGGCCAAATTTATTTCATGTCACTGTCTGACCCAGAGTTTATAGACATTGTCTAGCCTGTGCATAGGATGCCTTTAGGTCAGACTTTCACTTCTGTTTCCAGAGATGCAAATAGAGATACGGTGGTTTTCCAAACCTCACCATCACTGTATTAGAGTCTATGCTTCTGTAACAAACTACCAAAAACTCTCTGGCTAAATAACACAAATTATCTATGGTTCTGTTTATACCACAAGTCTGACACAGAAATCACCAAGCCAAAATCAAAGCATCACATAGCTACAATCCCTTTTGGAGGCTTTAGAGAATAATCTATCTCTTAGCTCATTCAGGATGTTGGCAGAATTTAGTTCCACTTGATTGCAGAACTTAGATGCCTGTTCCCTTCCTGGCTGTCAGCTGAGGTTTGATTCCAGCTTTTAGGGCCATCCACACTCCTTGTCTCATGGCCCCTTCCTCCAATGTCAAAGCCAGCCATAGGGGGTTAAGTATCTCCTATGGTTTGAATCTTTCTTCCTCTGTCAAAGCATTATTCTCTGATTGTAGCCAGAAAAATTATCTGCTTTTAAGAACTCATGTGAATAGTTTGGTCCCACCTGGAGAGTCTAGGATTACTTCCCTATCTCAAGGTCTAGACCCTTAAACATTTCCATAAAAAACCTGTTGTGTGTGCAGCAGCATCAATCAGTTCTGTGAATTAGCATGTAGACAACGGGAGCGTGCAGGATTCTGCCTACATGACCACTATAGGTGACCATTCCATGTTGTGTGGGGAATTTAGTTCAGCCCCAGATTTGGAAAACCAATGGAGAGGTCAGCACACACGACCCACATCCATGGATAGGTTTTTCCATGGTGAATCAGGCCTGTATTGTATCTAGGCTGCTTTGAGGCTTGCTTTTGCTAAAACTCCCTCATCCTGAATTGAGGCAGCAAATGTTTACTGCACATCTCTAAAGTAACTTCCTAAAATCTGTGCTAAACCTCCCAACTATGGGGCGTAACCAGTTCAACCACTCTTCCCTGTAAGAGCTCTAAATATAGACACCATGTTGACTTCAAGGAGTGCCTGAATTCCATGAACATTTATTGTCTTCTAGCTTCATGAAGGAAACATCAAACCTTTGATACTTTAGCAGAATGCTAAAACAAAGCACGATCGTGAAATAAATAGATTACAAATGACTAAAAATATTTTAAATAACAAAATATTATTTGTTGCCTTGAATAACAAAGCAATATATTAATCTTTGACTAACAACTACAAACATTAAAATAGTGATTTAAATTGCCTTCAGAATGGAATAATTGGCATTATTTATGACATAGATTTCTTATATACATCATATCATTTTGAAAGTATGTTATCAGTTCACAATTACATAAAATTTAATAGGATGTTATTATTTCTTAATATCACAACTGTTTGGTCCTGTAAATCAATACAGTTACTCTCATCAATGGGAGGTGATCTGTGAAAATACTTTAGGAATGACTGACAATTGTGAAATGGTACAGAAGAATACACTGAAAACTTAGAGGTAAACCAATAGATAAGTTCTAGCCATTTGAATATCAAATGTAAGCATTTCATACAGGAAGAAAATATTTAATTAAATCCTATAAGACCAGACTTTCACACTTTTTGTGTTTAATGATAGCTCACCTTTAAAGTAATTTGTAGTTTATCAAAATACAGTTGGAGGCATTAAACTTAGTTCAACAGTGAGCCTTAATTTGTTGTTAAAGAACTAAATAAAGGTAGCATTGAAAATGATTTGACCACCACCCTCAGCTAGAGACATATTTTACACAGTAACCAACCACATATAAATGTAGGAAATGAAACAAAGCTATCATGAAACACTACTCTTTATTGTGTGCCTATGAACTCTATATTCTATGTGATCTATCTTAGTTCTGTTCTACTCCTTTAAAAATTCTGACTTTATCCTAAAAAAAACAAAGACTTGATGACCCATTAATAGTCACCAATGGGTTGGAAAACTATTGTTCCAGAACATTCTACACAATTCATCTGAGAACTTAGAACCATTTTTCCTCTTTATCAATTCAAACATCTATAAAAAATTAACTCATGGTAGTTATATTACAGAAGAGGATGAAATAATTGTTAAATTATATATATTAACTTTTATTATAAAAAGTTATAGAAGCCAAAAA
>PVIA01016629.1:0-19089 GCA_004024845.1 Tonatia bakeri | reverse complement strand
AGTGCCAGACTCCCTCTAAAGCTCTTTGTGTCCAGGAACATGTGCTAAACCTTCCCTAACCCCTGTTGCTCTCGCCTCCAGATTGTGAGAAGTGTCAGAACTTCTTCATCAACAGCTGTGCTGTGCATGGGCCCCCTACATTTGTAAAGGACAGGGCAGTGGACAAGGGACATCCCCACCGCTCAGCTCTCACCCTGCCCCCTGGGTTGAGAATCGGGCCATCCAGCATCCCCGAAGCTGGGCTTGGAGTGTGGAATGAAGCAGCAGACTTGCCAGTGGGTCTGCACTTTGGCCCTTATGAAGGACACATCACAGAAGATGAAGAAGCAGCTAAGAGCAGATACTGCTGGCTGGTGAGAACTATCTACCTCCTCCACTGTCCTCTGGCTTCCCACATTCCTTCTGAGGCTTGGACCTCACCTACGTGCTAGACATGGAGGGGACAATGTGGTTAGCTCTGTGTACTGACTGGACTTTACATGAGCACAGAGTTCCTGTTTAAGGATCAGAAGGTAAGCGGGAGCAAAGTGGTGCAGACACAAAAGAGTGGCTCCTGCATTATGGGGCTCCTGCTCTGATGGAACAGGTAGACTCAGATGTGTAGACGATGAGTAAGACAAATATCACGTGATCACAGTTGGCAGTTGAATCCCCATGCAGGCTGGGAGAGCTTGGATGACATTACAATAAAATAATTCTTCTAACTATTACCTCCCCAGCAAAAAAAATAAAAGGTCTTTAACTTCTTTTTTGAAACACAGATCGCCAAAGGGAGAAACTGCTATGAGTATGTGGATGGAAAGGACAGATCCTGGGCCAACTGGATGAGGTGAGGTCACCAGGTCTCTGGGTGCCAGAGGGGACTCTCATCCCCCACAAGCCCATATGTCTTTCCCTCTCATCATGCCTCCCTCAGTGCTCTCCCTTAATCCTTTTTTCCTCTTTTTCTCCATACAGTGAGTGTTCTTTCATTTCAGGGGACATTGAGGGAAAAAGTATAGCATATGTCCTTAAAATGTAAAGCTCTCTGCTAGACACAATGTGGACACTGGAAAGGATCTTGAAGAGCCTAGATTCACCAGAGACACTGGATTACACTTCAATTTATCAAATGAACAGTAATTAAACACTGTATTCCAGTTTAGGTGAAGGAATACATTACTTAAATAGATCACACAACCCATGTCCTTATGGAGGACTTCTCCCAGACAGACATAAAACAATTGCTTTTAGAAGCATTTAACTATAATTTCCAAGAAATGCATAGTGTCAGGATACCACAAACCAAGGATGGCCTAAACCTGTGAGGGCAGCAAACCATCCTGGCCTGCCTTCTAACTAGAGCTGGGCTCTGAGTCCTGCAGAGGAACAGTCATGCGCCCCTTTCCTGAGAGGGGCTCTCTTTTATCAGGGATAACAGAATGTGAATCAACTACTATTCTGTTTTATGTTACTAAGACAAAAAGACCTCCAATTTTCCATGGTAATCTCGGGCAGGGAAGTGAATGGTACTCTAAATAAAGTGTAAGGGGGTTGGAGAAGGCCTCTCAAGAGAAAACACATGTGGGCTGAGTACTGGATAATTACTGAGCTAATTTAGAAGCAGAGCCCTAGATCAAGCACCAGATTCTGTGGTGTGACACAACTTGATTTAGAACTTGGAAAAGCCAGAGATCACTGGATGTTATGGCCAGTCAGGGTGGAGGTTAAGTCTAGAACTGGGTTTTAGAAAATGGTATTAGGCAGGAATGAACACTTGCAAGCAGGACTTGGAGGTAGGAATTCACATGACATGCTGACAGAAGCTCAGACATTGAACAAAGGTTCTCCAGGAGCATTAGTGGCAGTGGGCAACACCAGAGCCTGAGGGCCTTAAGAATCAGTGAGAAGCTGGACATGGATGTAACAGGTACTGGGAACTCATCACTGTGGTTTTCTTTCCCTTCCTCTGCCTCAATCCCAGGTATGTGAACTGTGCCCGGGATGATGAGGAGCAGAACCTGGTGGCCTTTCAATACCAAGGGCAGATTTTCTACCGAACCTGCCGGGTCATCAGGCGGGGCTGTGAGCTGCTGGTCTGGTTCGGGGATGAGTATGGCCAGGAGCTGGGCAGCAAGTGGAGCAGCAAATGGAAGACAGAGCTTGCGGCTGGGAGAGGTGGGCACCACTGTTCTTCAAAACAAAAAGAAAAGAGAGAATTCTCCATACAAATATTCATGATCCAACTCCTAAGTAGAGTAAAACCCACTCTAAAGTCTGTAAAATTTCAACTCAGATGCTTCAGAAATTCACAATTCATTCATATGCCTTTGACTCTTAGGCAAAAGTTTTATATTTTTACTTTTAAAATATTTAATGAACAAAATACACAACCGCATATAGTACTGAAATACTGAGAGGCAAAAAAAAAAAAGTTTTCAAGCACTAACCAGTTCTCTCACCAAGGCACTTTTTCTGACACTTTTATAGCTGTTTCTTCTTAATTTTCCTCCATACTTCTAAATAAAATGTTTTTGTTTATAGGCATTCATTATTTTTTAAAGATTTTGCCCTGGCTGGTGTGACTCAGAGGATTGAGCACCATCCTGTGAACCAAAGGGCTGCCAGTTTGATTCCCAGTCAGGGCACATGCCTGGGTTTTAGGCCAGGTCCCCAGTATAAAGCAAGTGTGAGGCAACCACACATTGATGGTTTTCTCCCTCTCCTGCCCTCCCTTCCCCCTTTTCTGGAAATAAATAAATATATAAATAAAATCTTTTTAACAAAGATTTTATTTATTTTTACAGAGAGTGGAAAGGACGTAGAAAGAAAAATCAATGTGCAAGGGAAATATTAATCAGTTGTCTATGGCACACCCCTAACTGGCCCACAACCCTGGCGTGTTTCCTGACTGAGAATCGAACTTATAACCTTTCAGTTTGTGAGACAATACCCAACCCACCAAGCTACACCATTCAGGCCGGACACATTCGTTCATTATTTCAGTGAATTGTTGGGCAAGATCCTACTATGTGTCACACAGGTCCTGGGACATGGCAGTACAGATTAATATGAGGATGAGAATCACTGCTCTTGAGGAGCTGACCAATAACGGAGGAAAACCAATGCACACGTACTTGCATGTGCATAACACTACACAGCAGTTAGTGCTTTGGAGAAAACTAATCCAGGACAAGTGCATAGGGATCAGTGTGAGGGGAAGTGCGGTATAGCACGTGGTCCGGGAAGGGCTCCCTCAGGAGATAACATTTACAAAAATACCTGTGGGTGGAGGATCCCAGGCAGAGGGAGCAGGTAGTGCGGGGAAGAAAAGAGGTGGGGCATTGAATCGGCTGAGGGTCACTCAGGTCTTCTCTCAGCATGCGGTATCCATGCAGAACACTTCAGACAGATGCTTAGCAGCCCGGAAATGCAGTGCCCATGACCCGAGTTGAGACACTGGGGACTTTTCTGAGTGCAAGTGTGCAGTCAGCTGCAGAGTGGTGTGTTCTCTGTTCTGATTATGCTTTGTTAATTTTTAGAAAATAAACTCCAGTCAGGAATCCCCTCAAAGATTACTTCATCTCCAAGTGAGAGAGCATGGTGGACTGGCCAGAGAGGAACAGCAGTCAGAGTCAAGCATGTAAGGTGTGTGGTTGGAAAAATATTTTGAAACAGGACTTCTCAAGTGTATTTGACATAGAATAACACTGAATGAAATGAAGCATACATATTTGGTGTGAAGCTTGAAGAATGACTCTAAGATTTTATTTATTTACTTTTAGAGAGGAAGACGAAGAAAGACAGGGAAACATCAATGCATGGTTGCCTCTCACACGCCCCCTACTGGGGACCTGATCCACAGGCAGGCACTCAATCCACTGAGCCACACAAGCAAGGGCAGGAAAGACATACTATTTTATAGTTATGAAAAACTGAAAGAAGCAATTCCTACTTTTTCTCCTTAACATGACTTAGAGAATTCCTGTAGAGGGGAAAGGTCACTGCAGTTCAGGGAGTGAAATTGCCTCTCCTACTACTCGAAAGTCCTTAGTCTGAGCAATATTAGCAAAGACCCTTGATGTGGGCTTTCTGGATTTCTGAAGAAAATGCACTGCACAAAAATAGAAAGATAGACTGCAAGTGGACACTTGGTGGGAGACAGAGCTTGCGTTGTCACCACAATAAGAAGGATTCATGGGGCAGGCCTTACCAGGAGACAAGTTGTGTGGCCCAGGCATTCTCAACATCCCTGACCAAACTTCTCTTTCAGCAGAACCAAAGCCACAGGTGCACCCATGTCCCTCCTGCTCTCTGGCCTTCTCCAGTCAGAAATTCCTCAGCCAACATGTGAAACTTAATCATCCCTCTCAGATTCTCCCAGGAACATCTGCAAGAAAACACCTCCAAGCAGAGGAGCTCTGTCCAGAGGATCAGAATCAGCAGCAGCAACATAGTACACACAGCTGGAATAATAAAACAGAAGGTCAAGAGATCAAAGAAAGGTCCAAACCTTTGCTTAAAAGGATCAATCAGAGGAGAATCTCAAGACCCTTTTTCCAACCTTCCAAACAACAAATGAGGAACTCTAGTGAGCATGAGAGAGTGATGGAGGAAGAACCCCGCAGAAGCCAGGAAGAGAGTCCAGAGGACACAGGCAAGATATTTCTGAAAGCAGGAATGTCAAAATTTTTAACAGTCCAGCACGGAGGGTGCTGGCAAGGCTTCAATGATGGGTCACATCTCATCACACACCAGAGGACACACCCGAGAGAGAAGCCCTATGTTTGCAGGGAGTGTGGGCGAGGCTTTACAGACAAATCAGGTCTCCTCAGACACCAGAGGAAACACTCTGGGGAGAAGTCCTATGTTTGCAGGTAGAATGAGTGAGTTATTAGCATTAAGCCGAATATCAATAGCCATAGGAAGTCTACAGTCCCTTACTCTCCCCAAGATTGTAATTAATACAGAAGTAACTGGTTGAACCCTCCAGTTTCATGACAAGAGATGAGATAGACAAACAGTTCCTTGGTGATATGGGGATGTCAGCACCAATCTCGTTCCTGGATTTTTGAGCTCCTATTCTAAAATGTTTTATCTCCATACACATATGAAGCCTAATACATTCTACCCATCACTAAAAGCAGAAGGTTCCTCAAGAGCCACAAAGAACTCATACTCTCAGCCACAGAAATTCAACTCCTGCAAATGTGTAAATCTGGAGTCAGTCTACTTTGGTTACTGCCCAGAGAGGGATTTGAGACAGACTCATCAGGGAAGGGAATTCCCCAGACTCCTGGGATATAGGAAACCATTCTGCATGGCATGGGCCTAGACAGGACCTACGCCCACTGATAGGTTCTCCCATGGGGAATCATGCCTGCATTGTACTAGGCTCTTTGAGACTTGCTTTTTGCTAAAACTCCCTCACCCTGAATTAAGGCAGCAAACATTTATTGCATATCTTTAAAGTAACTTCTTAAAATCTATGCTAAACCTTCTAAGGATGAGCATAACCAGTTCAACCACTTTTCCCTTTGCATTTGCAAATATCCTTCTGTGGTGTGATTAGTGGCATCCTCTCCTTTGTTTTCTGTAAAAGGTAACCACCTAGAGCGAACATCTGCATAGTAAATGAGGACCATCATGTAATGTGCCTAGAAAAAGAAATAAAAGCTTGTCAAGGCAAGTGTCAGGGTGCTCCAAGTTGCTCTCCCCTTGAGAGAGTGGCTATGCCATCCCTTTTCCTCCACAGGACTCCATAGCCTGTGTGAATTTGTCTCGTGTCTCATCCACAATGTCTCAACCCCAGGAGTTGGGGTCTGCATCACTGGGAAGGGGGCCTTTTCTTCCTACCCTTCTGACCTCTCTTGGCTCTTCTGGTTTCCTGCAATCTTGGAGCCCCAGAGGTGAACAGTAGGGAGGAATGTATGCTTGTGCACGGACATGAGCCTGGCTCAGTCTGGGCACCTGGTTTTCCTCACTCTCCTCACTGCCCCTTCAGGGTCAGCATTTCATGGTGCACAGCATACAGATTCCACATCAGTCCAAAGTGAGTTTGAGTCTCAACTCTGTCTTCTCCAGTTGTGTGGCCTAAGGGAAGATTCTCAACTTCTCTCTGCCTGCTTCCTAGTGTGTACAATGGAAATGGGAACTCCAGCCTTTGGGTTTGACATTCAAAGTTGAGTCAGCACAGACTGAATCTGGAAAGAGAATCGCTGAGATCACAAGTCCTGTTGAACAGCCTTCAGTGCCCATGTCTTCTGGGTCTTTAGTGCTGGACAAAGGAAGATAAGGACAGGGTAGGGGTCTGTAGCCAAACTCAGACTTTGAGCAGACCCCACTGCTTTCCCCACATTTCCTGTTGAGCTGGGGGATGCACTTCCCTCCTGGTCACCACCCTCCCACTGACCCTCTGCACCCTCAGAGCCTCCTCAGCACAGGCAGGTGCTACTGAGAGTGCCCCGTGAAACAAGGCCGTAGCCCACCCCTTGCTGAAGACTGACACTGGGAACAGCACCTGCCTGCACTGGTGTGTGAGGAAAAATGGTAA
Source organism: Tonatia bakeri (assembly GCA_004024845.1). Classification (NCBI taxonomy): domain Eukaryota; kingdom Metazoa; phylum Chordata; class Mammalia; order Chiroptera; family Phyllostomidae; genus Tonatia; species Tonatia bakeri. The sequence goes on along the minus strand of PVIA01016629.1, from coordinate 12,557 downwards.
GCCAAGGCAGGGAGGACGAGGAAGACATGTCACCCACTAACTCAGCAGTCCTGAGCCTGGTCAAGTTCTATTGCCAGATGTTCCAACATCACAAGAAACACCATGCTAACACGTTGAAAATCTAGGTATTGTTTCCACTATCTGGGAAAGAAAGGCTTTGAAACTATTCATCCCAAGACCTAGAAGATGGGAGGGGGCCCATAGCACTCAGTGAAAGGACCCATAAAACAACTTTGGCTAATTGTTTACCTCTGGCCACTGTTTTATAAGAGGGTCCCTAGTGCTTACAGAAAGAGTCCATTGGTAACTTTGGGTAACTGCCTCAACTCTTAACTCTCCTGTCACGTATCTATTTTACAAGATGGCCAAGTGGGGTCTGAAGCGAGATAAAGATTCAGGCTAACAACCCCCATACCTACATTTGGGTAGTCACATACCCCCTGGAAGCTGGTACCACTTAACCTGTCAATCAATATGTAAGTCCTTTGCCCCCATCCCAGCAACTATATAAGTCCTCAGGACAAAGGACCTGGTGATCTTGCCATCCAAGCTGTTGCCTTTCACCCCCACCTCAGCAAGACCTGTCCTCTTCCATGAGAAGGTATCACTAATAAACCCTGCTTGCACACTAACAATTGCTGATCTGTAATCCTTTACTGCATTGGCAAGAGGAACCGAGTCTCTCCTGTGACAGGTACACCCAATCTGCATATGGCATTCAGGAAGCCCACAACACTGCCACTTTTGTAATGCACTTTCCTTGTACCTGGGCCCCACAGGCTTCATACAGCACTGACACCATCTCGAAATTTGTACTCGTATCTTTAAACTTTTGTTTGTAAATTAAAACCTGATGGGATAATGGACACGCATGATGTTGGTCATTCCTGGCCACCCATTCACAAGTAGTGTCCATAATGGCTCAAGATCACAAAATTCCCATGGACCCAATGGGTGGGAGTCCAGCAAGACTCAGGGTGAGAACAGGTAAACATCTACATCTGGTGCTAACAGCTCCCAGAGGTCACACTTTTCTTAGAACCAGAGCTGAGTTCAATATGGAGAGATGGTGAACAATTAGGACACCATCATACCCTCTTCTACATGAGGGAGACCTAAGCATGACCCACGCTGTTCCTGCTGGGGTGGGTTCACCAAACAGGGACACCCACCCCATGACCTGGAATGATGACCTTTCTGTCCCAGTGCCAGGCTTGTAAAGAGTGTCTACATAAACTATATGGATTTCAATAATAAATATCCACTATTGTGTTCTTTTATGCTTTTTTAAAGGAAGGTATATTTCTTCAGTTTTGTTTCCCTTCCCTGTTTCTCCCCCAACCACCACAGCCCAGACAGAACATCATAAACTCAATATTCTGTAGCTTTCAGCATGGGCCATGGGAGAGGGGCAGAGTCCTGATGTAATGCTGGCAGAGGGGCTGGCACTGAAATACAGTGGGAAGGGGAACCCACAGACTGCTATGTGATGGTCACCATGACCCCCCACCAGGAGAGACCCTGGAGCTCTCCCAGAAGGCTTAGCAATTCAAGATGAGTAGAGAGGTCTGTTCCCTCTCCCCGTGCTTCAGCAGGAAACCACATTCCTAGTGTAGCTGCCAGCCTCCGAGGTATCCCCCAAATGCACATGCTGTCACCCCTGTCCTTGTATAGTTCCTCCACACAATTGAGCTGATATGTGTTGTGAAAATGGTGTGTGGCTCTCAAAGCTAAGTCAGAAACAGTAACTTCTGTTTCAACTTTGCATAGTTCACACAATCTCAGACCACCTTGTGCAGGAAGATGGGTGCTTACACAACACCCCCCCCCCACATACCCACCTACCAGTGGCTGGAAGCCACCATCCTTGTTTTGAAATGGAGGCTCCAAGAAGTGACGCAGCCTGACGTCTGGTGGATTCTGAGCCTCTTGCCCTTGCCCAGAAGCTGGTTGTTTAATGGACAGGATAGTCCATCTAGGTGGGTGCCTCAGGGGTTCCTCATCTGTTCTCTGGATGGTGCTGGGTGAATGAGCCAAACCTGCCTCTGATCCCCAGAGCAGAGTACCACCTGTCTGTCTGCAGAGTGTGCCCCTTACAGCCCAACAGCTCAAGGTGACAGCCTCCAAGGTGACGAGTTAAATTCTGCACTGACAGCTAGGCTCACACTCGCTGACAGCAACAGCCACCCTCCCATCTCCAGCCTGACCATGTCCAGCAGGGGCCAGCACACGTCCCATGAACTATGTTCCCTGGTGGCTCATGTGTCACTGTGTTGAGCCGCAGTGTTGCCCGGGCCTGTGGCCCTAGCCAGGCAGCTCATTAGAACCTTCTGGGCCTCTTTGGAACACAGAGACCAACCCAACCCTCTGTCCCAGGGCAAGGGCAGCCACCCCTGGGCAGTGACTTGAACGGGGAGATCAGTGAAGCAGGCAGAGTCCATGACAAAATCCAGCTGTGGTTGCTCTGAGGTCAGGAGAGGTGCTCTGATTCCAACCACAAATTCCCATCATAGTGGCATCAGGGATGGGCACAGGGATCTTTCCTGTGACGGTTCAGCCACCATGGCATGTGGGCCTCCCTATGCTTGGTGCTTGTCCAGACAGCGGCCAGACCAGCCAAGTTCTCAGATCTCTGTTCGGGGTCTTGACTGATCAAGAAGAACTATCAATTCCAGGTTACTGAGCCACGTGTGCTGCATGTTTTACCTGCATGGTCTCAAATCTATGAGGCAGAAACACCTTCAGCCACATGCCCAGAAATATTAGCGAGATGGTCCAAGAGCACAACTGCATTAAGGCTCTGTCACATAGTCCACCACAGACCCAGCTGCCAGGCAGCCCAGCGGCAGCACCAGGTGCACAGTTTCAGCTGTCTCTGCTCTGTCTTCCTGGGCCTGTGTTTTGTCCTCCTGGTAGCGAGGGGCCCCTGCATTTCCAGTGTCACACTCATCCAGTCCTAGAGACAGGGATCGAGGAGGGTGGGAGCCAGTTTCTTTTGAACTGGGAGGCCACTACTGCAGGGCTTGTTACAGTTGGGAAGCCCTCCCCACTCTAAATGAAGCCATAGTTTGTGTCCTTTGATTCCAAGACAGAGATGCCAGGATCTTCCACAAACAGTCAAGGTCAGTGGTTCCCAAGCACAAGTGTTTTTGCCCCCAGGGGGACATTAGATAAAGCAGGGACACATTTCAGATTGTCATGAGGGTGGAGGTGAAGGAGCGTGTTACTGGCCAACAGTGAATAGGGCTAATGCATGCTAACAAGCACTTACAATGAAGGGGAAAAAAAACAGGAGAAAGAATTGTTGGCCCAAAAGGTCATCAGTACTGTTACTGGGAAGACCCAAGTGAGGGGAGTTAGCAGACTTCCCCTCCTCAGTTCTTGTCCTACTCAAAAGAATGAATTCAGACAAGGGACAACAAGTACAGTGAAAGTGAGGTAGTAGGTTTATTTGTGACATGCACTTGACAGGAACCTGCAAGCTTGCACCCAGCTAGTCTGAGCGCCCCACCTGCTGGGGTTTCAGGGCTTCCATGTTTGCAGCAAGACTCCAGGCTTCCCCTCTGCAGCCCTTCTCCCAGCCCTTCTCCCGACCTTGGGATTAACATACAGTTTCAGAGGCTTCCTTTTCCAGATAGAGAAAATGGTACATAGAATTTCAAAGGCTCTCTTCCAGCTGCTGGCGCGCTCATCCTGGTCTCTTGTGACCCTGGAACCTCTGAAAACCTTACCTGAGCCCCCTTAGGACTGCTGAATTACTGGGTGGGATGTGTCCCCTCTCCCTCCCCAACTTGGTTTGTACATATATATTTCTTGCTCTCACTGCCATTAATTAAGAAATCAGTAACAACAGATAACTAGAAAGTGCTTATATTTACAAATTATGAAATACATTTCTAAATAACCACCTAAAAATAAACCACAATTGGAGTTAGAAAATAATTTGCATGGAATGATAGTAAAAACACTTCTTACCAAAGCCAGATCACTCAGGTTCCAAAGATGATCACAGCTTCAACATCAGTGGTTTTCAACCTCAGGTTGACTTTTCCCCCAAGGGGACATTTGGCACATTTATGGAGACGTTTCAGATTGTCCTTAGGGTGGGGTTAAGGTGGGAGTTACTGGCATGCACTGAAGAGAGGTAAAGATTGCTAATAAGCACCTACAATGCAGAGAAAAATCTCCCAAAAGAAAGAATTATCCATAGCAATAAGAAAACCTACTCTATATAGAGCACAATGAATAGTCAGTTAGAATACAAACAGCATGTGACTTTGCACCCTAGATCTGAAATCACGCCTCTCTCTAGACAGGCAGCCTGGAGGCTGTGAGCTAAAGAACAACAACAAAAATAAATTAAAAAATGAAAATGTTGGCCATGTTGCAAAGACTGGGGAGGAGTGTCCTTGGCTAGAAGACACCTGCAAAAGCTCAGAAGCCAAGGAAGATATGACACCTTAAAAGACTGAACCACACTGTGACAAACCACAGCGCTGAGGGTCACTGCCCCTTTTCACTGCCCATGAATCACTCTGCAATAATTGTTTCTTAAATAACTTAGAATCTACAATCTTACTCTTTTAGATTCCAGAACTTACCATCAAACATTCTCCTCTTTGAAAATGTGGACTTTTGCCATCTTGTGAGTTCCTCAGATAACCTACAGGGGGCACAATTTTACTTACAAAATACTTCTGATTTCTAAAACACCACTGTTCCAGGTCCTGAACTCATTTACAATGCTAAGAATCATGCTACTCTTTTATTTCATTATTAATAAACTTATAACTAACATTTTTAACTCTTCATGTTTTCTACCAAGATCTATTTTTCATGTTTTATTCAGCTATACTAATGTAATTTTATTATTGAATGATATCTTATTTACCTTGACAACTCATGAATGTCAACCTAAAGTTATCATAAATAATACAACTTAGTAAATTGTGTGGTAAATAATGTGCAGAAATAAATATCTTTTATATATACAAAGAATAATTTAAAGATAGAATCAAAGAAAAGAACCCATGGTACACTCCCAAATCCAGTGTCTGCTCTAGATGATGGGCTCATAAAAAGTGGTCCCAAGGAACTGATCACTGAGATTGGGACCTGAGACTTGTACCTCAAAACAGTCTTTAAAAAAAAAATCAATAGTCACTGATACTCCACTATAATCAATCACGTTTTCTGCTGCCTTCTACTAAGATGTTATTCCCAAAAATTCCCACGAGATGGCAGCAGAGATGCACACTTAGGACTTGTATTAGTGGCTTGTCCAAATGGTTCCTTCAATTTTTATGTATAAAGCGTTGTATGTTTTTTTAACCTCTTGGGTTAAAATTTATTTTAAATAGATTTTACTTTCTTCATTGTTTAAGAAAGCTGCAAAAAACAAAGCACATTACAAATGATTCTGAAGCACACTTGGAACTTCTAAAGACCTGACTCTATTACAGTGTAAGGCAAGTTCCAACAAATGGCACATAAAACAGGTTTGTTGCATCCTTTGCCCTAATCTGGAAACCAGTCACAAGGTAACTGGGCAGTCCTTACATGTAGACATTTTAAAATATGCTTCTAAATACCATTGCCATCAACAGTCATTGACATTCCACCAGAACCAACCGTTTTTCTTGTTGACTGGCACTAAAGCATTATTTCCAAAACAAATAAGAGATGGCAGAAGAGAACCACGCTTGGCACTTTTTTTTCACATTGACCATATTGTACTGTGGAGCAAGTTTCAAAAAACAATATAAGATTCTTTGAGGTTCCAGCCAAGATGGAGGCATAGCTAGAAACCCTTCTCTCCCTCAAACAACCAAAATGAGGATAACAACCAATTTAAAATCAATAAACAACCAGAAGTGCCAGGAAATCAAACTGCATGGAACTCCGACAGCCAAAGATTTAAAGAAACAATCAACCAGAACAATCAGATCGGTGCACCAAAACAAAGAAATATGACCCAAATGAAAGAATGGAGCAAAACTCCAGAAAGAGAGCTAAGCGATGACACAGTCAACCCATCTGTTGGGGAGTTCAAAGCCCTGTAATCAAAATGTTCACAAAACTGTTTGAACTTGTTCACAAAGTGAAAGAACAAATGAAGGCTAACCAAAGTGAAATAAAGCAAAATATTCAGGGAATCAACAGTGAAAAGAAGGAAATCAGGACTCAAATCACCTACTTGGAACAAAGAGAAAATATAAACATCCAACCAGAACACAATGAAGAAACAAGAACTAAAAAAAAAAAAATGAGGAGAAGCTTAGGAACCTCTGGGACAACTTTAAATGTTCCAATGTATGAATTATAGGGGTGCCAGAAGGAGAAGAACAAGAACAAGAAACTGAAAACTTATTTCAACAAATAATGAAAGAAAACTTCCCCAATCTAGTAAAGGAAATAGACTTCCAGGAAGTCCAGGAAGCCCAGAGACTCCCAAAGAATGTGGACCCAAAGAAGAACACACCAAGGCACATCATAATTACATTACCCAAGATTAAATATAAACAGAGAATCTTAAAAGCATCGAGAAGCAAGGAGAGAGTTACCTACAAACGAGTTCCCTAAGACTGTCAGCTGATTTCTCAAAAGAGACCTTGCAGGCAAGAAGGGGCTGGAAAGAAGTATTCCAAGTCATGAAAGGCAAGGACCCACATCCAAGATGACTATCCAGCAACGCTTTCATTTAGAATGGAAGAACAGATAAATACTTCCCAGATAAGGTCAAGTTAAAGGAATTCATCATAGCCAAGTCCTTATTATATGAAATGTTAAAGGGGCTTATCTAAGAAATTGAAGAAGATCAAAACCTATGAACAGTACAATGACAACAACTACCGACAAATTAACCGAAAAGAAAAGAAAAACAACAAAAACAAAAACTAAGCAAACTAGAACAGGAACAGAATCAGAGAAATGAACATCACATGAAGGGATTTCAGTGCGGAGGGGGGAGGGAGGAATAGGGGGGAAAGGTACAGGGAAGAAGAAGCTTAATTGATAGGCATAAAGTAGGTGGGGAGAGATAAAAATGGTATAGGAAACAGAGAACTCAAGGAACTTATAGGTATAACCCACAGACATGAACTAAGGAGGGGAAGCTGGAGGGTTGGGGTGCAGGGTGGAGGGGGGATAAGGGGGGAAAATTGAGAAAACTGTAATAGCATAATCAATAAAAAAATTAAAAATGAATAAAGGTAAGTAAATAAAAAGTAACAAAGTAACTCAACATGACTGATAGCAAAGATGCTCCGTACCAAAACCTGAGAAAGAACTCTTCGCCCTTGAATGCACAGCTTAGAAACAGAAGCTGGAAATGCTCAAGTTTTGCACCCGTACCAGGAACCTAAAATAGTAAACGAAGTCAGTCCCAGTGGAGAAACGAGCCCGTAGACATGTCCTGAGGGGCACATACATGAAATGAGAGCGCTTGTATGTTACTCTACTCTTTTCTTACCTCTTGGTAGAGAATTTTTAATACATTTGACTTCCATGTTATTTAAGGAAGCTGCAATGGAAAAGCAAAGTACGAACGATGTTCAAGCACACTTGGCACTTGTAAAAACCTGCCTCTATTATGCTACAAAGCCAGTTCCAAGAAACTTCACATAAAACACACTATTGCTCCCTTGGAGGATATCTGCAGCCCAATTGCAAAGTAACTGCACAGTCCTGACATTTGGACGTCTTCAACTGTGCTTCTAAATTACACCACTATGAAAAGTCTATGATATTCCCCCTGCAATTAATCACTTTTCCTGCTGACCTGCACTGAGGTGTCATTCCCAAAAATTGCCATGAGATGGCAGCACAAACCGACAGAGGCAACACATATCTGAGTAATGGCTTGGCTGAAAAATTCCTTTGCTTTTGTGTGAAATGCAACGACTGGCACACTTTTCATTTTCCCCAAAAATTATGACTGCACAACATCATTGCCACTCAGTTCTACTGCCCTCCGCCATCTTTCGGGCAACTTCCCATTCCATTGTCCCAAGCAATGCTACCTTTAGGAGCACAGAGCTCTTCTAGGTGCCTTCTGCAGTCTTCCAGGGAATGGAAATTTCTCTCCACTAAGAGAAATTGGGAATACTGAACTAAACAGCCATGCGAAGGTGCAAGGTCTGGTGAGAACTGCGGATGAATCACGATTGTGCAGCCAGGCTGGAACCATTTTTCCCTGGTCACCAAAGAGAAACGTGCACTCCCACCTCATCCTGAAGCTTTCCCATCTTCTGCTTCAACTCTTTCCCACAGGCAGTGTTTGCGATTGGTCTGATGGGTCAGCATGTGTTGCCAATTTCCCCCAAGGAGCTCCTCCTACAGGACGCCCTCTGGTATCACCACAGAGGCAACATCACCTCTTCTGGATGAAGACCACCCTGTGGAGGGGCAGCTGGTGATGGTTCCTTCATTTGCCCACAATCTCTCCTGTTCCACATTTTTCTCAAATTTCAACACTTCATGCCTACTCACAATTTGCTTGCAAGCAGAATGGTTTCCTTATGTTTCTGTACAGACCACACGTGGAAATGAAGTCAGGAAAGATCCCACCCCCACCCAGCTTAACTTCTGTGGAGCCCAAACATCAAAGCATTGACGTAATCGTGTAGGTGCAAATGATTTTCAACACTTGATCTGGATACTTTGAATATGTCACCTGTCTCCCACACCACATAACATGGTCTGTCTCAGTTAACATCTGGAGTCGATGGCTCTCAACTGCAAATGGTCTGCCAGACCCATGGGGCATCTTTGTGGGAGAAATCTTGTGCATGAAACTTTGCAAACCACTTCTGACACATTTCATCACCTACAGCACCCTCTACATACACACTACAAATCTTTATTTTGGCAGTCCAGTTGTGTTTTCACCTTTCTTGAAATGACAAAGCCTAATGTGCCAAAAGTGTTTCTTATGTTCATCCATCTTCAGATGAAAATGGCCACAAAATCACAGTGATTTCGATGCATTTTTTCTTTCAATGCACGTTGCTGTGACATCTGTCACGATGCAGTCTAACCCAACACTTTCGAATAAAGTTAGACAAGTTCTCAAGCCAGAGTCACAGGATGGAGTGGGGCAGTGAGGACTGGGGGGGGGGATGAACTGACTTTTGGGCCAACCCGGTATAAACAAAGCTTCAACCAGAATCGCATCATTTACAGTATGTTTTTTGCTCATGCAGCACTTAAGCTAGAATTGACTGAAAATGGGTTACTGGAAAGTTCTCCTGCTTGGTACTTCTGAAATAGACCCCTACAGACCTTCCAAAATAAACCACCATGTGAGTTACAAAATAGTTTGAACTGGATGATGCTAAGGATACTATATACCAAAACTTGAGAACAAAATCCGCACCTTTAAACACACAGGTTAGTCACATAACCTCATATTCTACAAGAGTTGCACCCGTCTTAGGAACCAAAAAGAGTAGATGAAGCCAAGACACACTAGCGGAACGTGCCTCTAGACATGTCCGGAAAAGCACATACATGAAACGATAGTGACGTTATTTTATTATATTGTTTTATTTATTCTATTTTATTTTATTCTATTCTATTTCTGGATGGAGGATTTTGAATACATTTTATTTTCCTTTTGTTTAAGGAAGCTGCAACAGACAAAGCAAATTACAAACAATTTTCAAACACACTTAGAACTTGTGAAAACCTGACTCTATTACGCTCCAAAGCTGTACTAAAAAATGTCACATAACACACGTTTGTCACCCCCTTTGCCCTTAACCTGCACACAACTCACAAGGTAACTGGACAGTGCTGACATCTAGATGCTTTGGAATGCACTTGTAAATACCACTACCGTCAAAAGCCGTTGATATTCCACTACAATTAATTGATTTTCCTGCTGACCTGCACTAAAGCGTCATTCCCAAAAATGGCCACAAGGTGGCAGCAGAGATCGCCGCTTGAAATGCATGTCCCACAAATGGCTTGGCTGAAAGGTTCCCTTTTTTTTTTTTTTTTTTTTTTTTTTTTTTTTAAGAGAGAGAGAGGGAAGGGAGGGAGAGAGAGAGAGAGAGAGAGAGAGAGAGAGAAACATCAATGTGCGGTTGCTGGGGGCCGTGGCCTGCAACCCAGTCATGTGCCCTGACTGGGAATCAAACCTGCGATGCTTTGGTTCACAGCCCACACTCAATCCACTGAGCTATGCCAGCCAGGGCAGGTTCCTTCACTTTTTACTGTGAGATGCGATGACAGGCACATTTTTTATTTTCCCTCAAACATGGTGACTACACAAGGTCATCACCGTTTTCCACTGCCTTCTGCCACCTTTCAGGTAATTTCACCATTCCATGGCCCCACAACTTTGTTATCTTTTGGAGCAGAGAACTCTTCAAGGTGCCTTCTGCAGTCTCCCAGGGAATGGAAATTTCTCTTCAATAAGAGAAATTCAGACAGACTGAAGTAATTGGCCATGCGAAGATGCAAGGTATGGTGAGCACTGTGGATGAATCCGGACTGTGCAGCTAGGCTGGAACCATTTTTCACTGGTCACCAAAGAAAAACGTGCATTTTCACCTTATCACGAAGCTTACGTGTCTTCTGCTGACAAATTCCGGACTCTTTCCCTCAGGCGGTGCTTTCAGTTGGTCTGATGGGGAGCAGTTCTGGTTGCAAGTAACCTGCTGGCTTTCCACAAGGAACTCCTGCGGGACCCCCTCTGAAAAGCACCACAAGGGCAACATCACCTCTTTTGCATGAGGGCCACCCTTTGGAGGGGGCTGGTTGTGGTTCCTTTGCTGGTCCTCCATCTCTCCCATCCCACATTATTCTAACATATCAACAATGCATCCTCCCTCACAAATTTATCTTGGAAATGAAATGTTTTCTTTACATTTCAGTAGAGAACCACATGTGGATATGTGGTCAAGATGGGTCCCCTCCTTGTACCCGCTTAACCTCTGCGGACCCCAAACATCAAGGAGACTAACCTAACTGTGTTGGTGCAAATGATTTTCAGTGCTTGAGTAGGATACTTTGAGTATGTTGCCCATCTCCCACGTGCCATAATGTGGTCCGTCCTCAGTGAACGTCTACCCCGGATGTCTCTCCACTGCAACTGGCCTGCCAGACCCGTGGGACAACTGCACACCAGAAATCTCCAGAATGAACCTTGAAAATACACTTGTGACACATTCCATCACTCACAGCAATGTCTCCATACACACCACAACTCTTTCTTTGCCTTACAGTTGCACTTGTACCTTTCTTGAAATGACGAAGCCTAAGGGGCCAAAAATGTTGCTTATGTTCTTCCCTCTTCAGTGTGAAAATGGCCATGCACACATTCTCAAGTAGTGATGAGATTTTTTTTAATGCAAGCTGGTATAGCTGTCACGATGCATTCTAACAAAATGGTTTTGAATGACATAAAGGCAAGTATGTGAGACCAGAGCCAGGTGATGGGGTGGGGGTATGGTGGTGGAAGAGTGTGGGGGGCTGAACTGACATTTCTACCAGCCTGATTTAACGCGAGTTTCAACCAGCATCACAGCCTCAAAATCCTATACAACATGTTTTTGCCCTCATAGCACTTAAACTAGCATTCACTGAGAATGGATGACTAGAAAGTTCTGTTGTTTGGGACTTCTGAAATAAACTCCTACAGAACTTCTGAAATAAACTGCCATTGGGATTACAAAATAACTGGACCTGAATGATGGTAAAGATGCTCCATACCAAAACTTGAGAAAGAAATCTTCACCCTTGAATGCACAGCTTAGAAATAAAGCTGGAAATACACATGCTTTGTACCCTTACGAGGAACCTAAAATAGTAAATGAAGTCCAGGCAAAGTGGAGAAAGGAGCACGTGCCCTAAAGGGCACGTACATACAATGATGGAGCTGGTATTTTACTTTGCTTTTTTTGCATCTCTTATACTAGCATTATACATCAATTTTACCTCCACATTGTTTTAGGAAGCTGCAACAGACAAAACAAATTACGAATGGTTTTCAAGCACAGTTGGCACTTGTAAAAACCTGCCTTTATTATGCTACAAAGCCAGTTCCAAGAAACATCACATAAAACATGCTTATTTCTCCCTTGGCTGTTACTCTGGAGACTAGTCACAAGGTAACATCATAGTCCTGACATTTAGATGTTTCTGAATGGACTTGTAAATACCACTGCCATCAAAAGTCATTGATATTTCACTGGAATCAATCACTTTCCTGCTGACCTAAACTAACATGTCATTCCCCAAAGTGGCCATGAGATAGCAGCAAAGACCAACACTTGGAACACACTTTAGGCTTGGCCTAAAGGTTCCTCTGAGTTTTCCGGTAAGATACAATGACAGGCACATTTTTTCATTTTCCTCAACAATATGACTGGACAGCAGTTTCACCACTTACTTCCATTGTCCTCTGCTATCATTCAGTCAACTTCATCATTCCATATGCCCACAACATTATCTTTTGGAACACAGAACTCTTCCAGGTGCCTTTTGCAGTCTTCCACAGACCAGAAATTTCTCTCCACTAGGAGAATTTAGGAAAGGCTGCTGAAATACCT
>PVIA01016628.1:0-18213 GCA_004024845.1 Tonatia bakeri | reverse complement strand
GAAGCGTGTGAACACGGGATGTTCCAGATGTTCCACGATGTCCTGAGAGAAACCTTTTGCTGCACTCACAATGACAGGTGCAATGACCCTGATGAAACAATGTACATTGTGAAGGAGTTTGTGGCACCGGACCAAAGCAGACTGTTTGACGAAGAATAAAATAATTACTGTATTTTGCCATGTATGATGCACACTTTTGTACCCAAAATTTTTAGGGAAAAATGAGGATGTGCATTACACGTGATTAGTACTGATTCTGTATCTATATACTGGAAAATGCTTTTAATTCTTTTACTTATGCTCATGTGTTAAAAGTGTAACTCTAGAAACCAGTAACAATAAATGTATGCAAAACAATACCTTGGAATAAGATAATCAATTTTGTTTCTAAATATTAATTAATTAATTGATTACAAAATTGAAATGAAAGTTTTTTTCCTGAAAGTCTGGCCCAAAAACATGAGTGTGCATTATATACAGCGAAATATGGAGTGCTTTTAAACCCCGCCGCTCAGTCCCCTTTGCCCTTCTCCCACCTGACGGCAACATCATCTCCCATTTTCTCAGCACCCAGACCCCTCTCTGCTCTAAGCCAGCAGACCCACCACCCATGCAAGCACTGTCTCTCCTGGGTCAGCCCTTCCGCTCACAGGAAAGTGAGAAGCCGTGGGCCACAAAAACTCCATCTCTGCTCTCTGGTCGGAACCACTCTCTCTGCCACCCAGCTCCTCCTGGCAATCTTTCCTGGCCCCAGAATGCCGATGCTGCCCCTCGGCTCAAGTCAGGGTTCTAAGATTTCTGGCAAGGAGAACAGAGTGTTTTCTTCTGGTGGAGCTTGTGAGGGAAGGTCAGAAGAAAGCAGACTGGATAGAAATTGGGACAAGAAACCAGAGGAGAGTTTAGAACTATTTGGGAGGACAGTGGAGGAGGTCTCTGGTGGGGGCTGGGAGGGCCTGTGGAAGCGGGGGCTTGAGAAAGTCCACGTGAGGTTCGGAAATGCTGACTTCCGTGGGAGCGGCATCAGTGTGCCACACACGAGAGGCTCAATCCTGCCCCTAGTTTAAAAAACTATTTTAATGACACCTGTTCCCGTCCACACCTGCCTGATCACTGTGTTTCTGATCCTTTCATCTTGCTCTCATGGCCAAAGTCAAATCTATCAGGATGGACACTTGGCTGAGTGTTGGCCAATTACTCTGCTACCAGATAAAAGGATAATGTACAAATTCATTAATGTTTCTTGAGTCAGAAATCACGGCAAAACTTGATGGCTTAAAAGAATCACCAAGTATTTTCCTGTGTCTGAAGAATTCAGATGCTCTCGAGGTGCTGCACTGGGCAGCTCTGCTCCTCTCAGCCCGTCACTCGTCCAGCCTCTTTCTGGGACCAGAGGACAGGCCTGGACACGGCTCACTCACAGCAATGGCAGCGGCACAGAGAAAGTCCCCACCTGTGCTTGTATTAAGTTTGCTAACAACACAGGGGTCAAAGCAACTGATGTGACCAAGCTTAGAGTGAGGACCCTGGGCAGGTCTTCCCACCTTCAATGGCACGACATTGAAAAATCGTAGGTGGGAGGATATAGACAGAGGGAAGGGTGAGGAATCGGAGCCCGATGGTGCAACACTCTACACGTTATGGCCAAGTGAGTCTTATTCTAAAGATGCAAGATGGGTTCAATGTTTAAGATATCAATCATCATAATTTAGAAAAAGCAGATGATCACCCCACAGAAAACAAGAAGTTATGTGACAAATTTCAACACCGATTCATATGAAAAACAAATACAAGTGGAATTGATAAACATGTATTTAACATAACAAAATGACGTATAGCTTAGTCCCAAAAGCCAGTACGTATTTAATGGGGAAACATTTGGTTTCATGCTAAAATAAGGGATAAGACAAGAATGATCAGTATCTCTACAGCTAATTAATATAATATTAGAAGATTAAAATGTCCACACTACCCAAAGCAATCTATAGATTCAACACAATTCCTGTCAAGGTACCTACGGCATATTCCACAGAACTAAAACAAATATTCCAAGAATTATGTGGAGCCACAAAATACCCCAAATAGCTACACCAATCTTGAGAAAGAAGAATAAAGTTGGAGAAAACACACTATCTGATACCAAACTATACTACAAGGCCATAGTAATCAAAACAGCATGGTGCTGTTAAAACAGACACATAGATCAATGAAATAGAATTGAGAGCCCAGAATTAAACCTATGCCTTTATGGTCAATACATGTTTGACAAAGGAGACAAGAACATTCAATGGAATACAGACAGTCCATTCAATAAATGGTGTTGGGAAAACTGAACACACACATGCAAAAAAAAAAAATGAAACTAGACCACCTTCTTGTACGATGTGCACAAGAATAAACTCTAAATAGTTTAAAGACAAAATGAAAGGCCGGAAACCGTAAAAATCCTAGAAGAAAACATGAGCAGTAGAATCTCAGGAATTTCTTGAAGAAATATTTTTTCTAATAGATCTCCTTGAGCAAGGGAAACAAAGGAAAAAATAAACCAAGGGGATACATCAATCTAAAAAGGTTTAGCACACCAAAGGAAACCATCAACGTGAACAAACAACCCACTGAATGAGAGAACCCTCCGCCAATGCCATGACTCTACTCAGTTTGCTAACAAGTTCCAGCAGTGTTTTGGTTGACTCTCTAGGGTTTTCTACACCTCAGACCAGGTCATCTGCAAATAATGACAATTGTACTTCTTTCTTTTCTGTTTGTATGCCTTTCATTTATTATTCTTGCCTAACTGCTCTGACTAGGGCTTTTGGGGTATGTGAAATAAGAGAGGCGAGAGCAGGCGCCCTTGTCTTATTCCTAATCTTAGAGGAAAAGTTTTCCAGTTTTCACTGCACGTACAAGGTTGCCTGTGGGTTTGCCATATATGGTCTTTATTATGTTGAGGTATTTTTCTCCGGAGAATTTTTATCATGAAAGACGTTATATTTTGTGAAATACTTTTTCTGCATCTCATGTCATGATTATATGATTTTTATCTTTCCTGGTATGAGTGTCGCATATATCATTCATGGATGCGCATCTGTTTCACCACCTTCGCATACCAGAGGTAAGTGCAATTTGGTCACGATGCATCATCATTGCAGAGTGTCGTTGAATTTGATTTGCTAACATTCTGTTGGGAATTTCTGCCTCTGTATTTATCAGGGATATCAGTCCCTAGTGTTCTGTTCTTGTAGTGCCCTTGTCTGGCTTTGAATCAGGGTAATGCTTGTCTTACAAACTGACTTTGAAAGTGTTCCTTCCTCTTTAAGTTTTTGGAAGAGTGTGAGAAGGATTGGCATGAATTCTTAAAATGTTTGGTCAACTTTGCCAGTGAAGCCACCTGGTGGTCTTGGGGTTTTCTCTGTTGGGAAGTTTTTGATTATTGATTGAATGCCCTTACCTATTATTGCTCTGTTCAGATTCTCTCTTTCTTCCTGACTCAGTCTTGGTAGAATGTATGTTCCCAGGAACTGATCCATTTCTTCTAGGTTAACCAATAGGTTAGCATCTAATTGTTCTTGGTAGTCTCTTGTGATCTTTACTATTTTTGTTACCAGCTGTAATGTCTCTCGCCTCTTTTACACATGATTTCATTATTTTAGTCTTCTCTTTTTTTTCTTAGTCCAGCTGATGTTTGTCAGTTTTGTTTGTGTATTTGAAAAGCCAGCATTTGGTTTCATGCGTTTTTATAATTGTTTCTATTTATTTTTGCTCTGTTCTTTGTTATTTCCTCGCTTCTTCTAACTTTGGGCTCAGTTTCCCCCCCTAATTTATTGAGGCACAAAACTAGGTTGATCTTTGAGATCCTTTTATTTCTTAATATATGCCTTTATCACTAAAACCCTCCCTGATGGAACCATGCTGGCAGTGTCCCAGAGGTTGTTGTATTTTTGATGTCATTATTTTCCTTTTTACTTTGTGTTTTCATTTTGGTTTGTTCAAGATATTTTTTGTTGTTTAATGCCAGATGATTTTACTTATATGTGGAATCTAAAAAACAAAGTAAACAAACAAGCAGAACAGAAACAGACTCCTAGATACAGAGATCGTTTCACAGTTGCCAGATGGGAGAATGATGGGGGGCAGAGGTAGAAAAGGTAAAGGGAGTGAGGAGTACAGATCGGCAGTTACGAAGTAGTCACGGGGATGTACAGTGCAGAATAGGGAATACAGTCACTAGTATTGTGATAACCATGGAGGGTGTCAGATGGGGATGATTTGTTAGGATGATTTATCAGGGTGATTACTTCATGATTATATAAATGTCTAATTACAGGGTTCTATGCCTGAAACTAATATGATATTGTGCTCCAACTATAATTTTTTTATTTAAATTATTTTATTGTTGTTCAGTTACAGGTGCTCAACTGTAGTTTTTAAAAAAGAAAAAAAGTATTTTGTTTCTTTTATGATGCCTTCTTTGAGCCATTGGTTATTCTGAAGTGTTTTGGTGTTTTTTAAATTTCCACATATTTTCAGATTTCCATTTTCTTCTTCTTATTGATTTCTGGTTTCATACCACTGTGGTCAGAATGCTTGTTATATCTTCTTGATAAATTGGCCCCCTTATCATTCCATATTGACTTTGTCTCTTGTTACAGTTTGTGGCTTACCATTCTGGTCTCTACTTGCACAGAATGTCTTTCCCCATCTCCTCACCTGTGTGTGTCTATGAAACCAAAGTGAATCTCTTGCAGGCAGCGCACACAGCATCTTTTCTTTTAGCCATCCTGTCACTCTGTGTCTCTGCACTGGTGAATTCAATCACTTGCATGGAGAGAGCCTATGGCTATACGGACTCAGGGCATTCGATTAACCGCTTTCCGGTTGTTTTGCATTTACATCGTTTCTTCCGCCCCGTGTTTCTGCCTACCTTTTGCACACTGGTGCTTCCCCACGGTGGCTGGCTCTGCTGCCCCCTTCTCTGTCTCCCGTGCGTCTCCTCTGGGTTTTTGCTTTGTGGGCACCAGGGGTCTCATGGAAGACATCTCATAGATAACGTGGTCCGGTTTGAGCTGTCTGTAACAAAACTGTGACCATCTACAAAAGCCTCGCCCTTTTATTACTCCCCTTTTTATATTTTGATGTCATCGTGTGGCTTTTTTCTATTGTTTATTTATGAACAAGTTAGAGTAGCTCCGATTATATTTAGTGCTGTCTCCTTGGACCTCAGACCACAGTTAAGTGACGAACACGCCATCCTATTAGATGTCTAATCTGATGGGATACTGGCCTGTGTCGGTCCGTGAGGTATTTCTGTTTTCCTGTTGTTGATTACATCATTCTGTTTCAGCTTGAATACCTCCTTTCAGCATTTCTTGCGAGACAGCTGACAAATTCCTTCTACTTTTGTCTGTCTAGGAAAGGTGAAAAATGATACGTACGTTCTGGCAACAAGTTCTGTGTGAGAGATAAGTATTACAGATATCTTCCCCAAGCCTTCACCTTGGTTTCCACTCTCCTAACTGTGCATTTGAGGAATGGACAGTGTTGACTGAATGACATGAAACTTATGAATTTTTAAAAGTGATTTTGCTTTGTACATCACAGGTAACTAACCTCTGCCTGTTCCCAAGTAGAGGCAATGAGGAGAAAAACTTAACTGAGTAGAGAACCCAGAATTGTAGTTAAGTGCTAATGAAAACTCAGTGTGTTATGTAAGAGCCATCTCAAATTAGTTGAGAAAAATATAAACTTTTCAATAAATGTTGGGCTAATCAGTTAGCCATAGAGGAATAGATTGAATTACATCAGTTGCTTACAAAGATAAATTCCAAATGGAGAATCTAAATGGTCATTTTACTCTATATACATATTAGAAGTCATGGGTGAATGATTTTCTAACTTGGGGCATCAAAAGTGGCTAAGCTTCATTAATCATTTGGAAAATGCAATATGCCCTTCACACCCACTGGAACCACTGAAATTCCAGGGACCAACAGGCACCGGAGTGGGAAAGTGACGGCGTGAATGGACTCCCATAGGGCCCGGGGGTGGCTAGAGACCAGCGCCACCACTTCGGCAAATGATTTGACCGTTTTGTTTTGAGTTTTGCGTACGCTCACCTTATGACTCATAAATTTAACTTTTAATTACCCATCCAGCAGCAAGGGGTGTGTCGTCCACCCACAGTTTGTGTGAGAATTCTAGGGCAGCTTTGTTCACTACAGCCCAAACCTGGACGGAGCTCGATGCCCCTCAATAAGCAAATTAATTTAATAAATTGCAGTATATGTATACAGTGGAAAATGGATCACACTTGTGGTATAAGCAAAAACCTGCATGAATCTTTAAAATGTTTTGGTGAATAATAGAAACCAATCTCAAGAGAGTACTTTCTGTATCATTTTATTTAGAGTAAGTCTAAGAGTGTGTGAAATCACCCTACGGTGATAGAAGCTGAAACAACACCTTTGGGAGTGGACGGCTGCCTGAAGACACTCCCGGGGCTGATGCAGATGTTCTCTGTTTTAACTAGAGTGGTGGTTCCCCCGGTTCACACACTTGTCAAGTCACGTCCAATCGCATCCTTAACATAGATGATGTTATTGAATGGGATTTGTACTTCAATCAAGAAGGTGAAGTTACTATATTTCTACTCATAATAAATAATGGACCTAGTTTATAATGATCAATGGAGGCCAACCCCGTGAGGTGAGAGATGAAGGGAGAGTTTCCACTGTGAAGTTGAATCTGAGAACCAACCCATGCGATCATTCTCGACATCATTAAAACCGGGAAGCGCGAGCCTTCAGCCATTTCCAACAGCGTCAGATGACCCTCCCCAAATGAGCAGGTTTCCTTTATAAGACCTTGGCATGATGATGGTATCAATGAGCAATTTTGAAGTAAGATTAGCTCGAGAGTTTTTGAAGAATCCCGTCAAAAACAATTTTTGGTTAACATATTTAAATACTGGAGGGTCCATTAAACAAGAACGCTGAGGAAAACACGTGGCATATCGGCACCCAGAGTGAACATTCCTCACCAGGTAGAAAGTAGAAGTTACCATTCCTGGGACACTGAACACAGTGGACGGAGCTAGAAAAAGCACCAAGACCTCGTTCGTGCTGTGGACTACACAGATTCGAGAGAGAAACTCCATTGGTTTTACTGGTTGTCCAATTAAACAGCAGAGAGGAGTAAGACCTGGTCCCTGCTCTTGCTGTGGTTTCTAACTAGCTGGGGCAAATTAGACAAACCATGAGAAGAGAGTGTCAAGAAAAGCATCCGGCCTTGGCCAGGTGGCTCAATTGGTTGGAGTTTCGTCCTGTGCACCAAAAGTTCACAGGTTTGATTCCCAGCTGGGGCACAAGCCTCAGGCGCGTGTTCTGTCCCTGGCTGGGGTGCGTACGGGAGGCACCAACGACTGTTTCTCTCCCACATCAACATTTCTCTCTCCCTTCTTCTCTCTCTAAATTCAATAAACGTAAACTTGGGTGAGGATTATGTTTTAAAGTATCAATAAAGGGGCTAGGGTATTGAGAAGAGGGAGAATTTGGACAACAACAGCGTGGGCGCTGGGGAGGTGATAGTGGAGGTGGATGTCTAGAAAAAGGGGAATTGAGAAAGATAAGGAGAGGAAGAGGGAGGAAGGAGAGGAGAGATGTGTCTGTGGTGCACATCCTGACAGGCCTGGCAAGGGCCGTCGTCACAAGTGTCTTCTCCCTGATGTCGTCTTTCCTGTAAGTCGTCCGGGCAACTGCTCAGCTCACTGCCTGCTGAGCAGAGCAGCCCGGCGCCAAGGAACAGACAACACTCACACTCAGTAACTACGCTATCCACTCAGCTTTCATCGAATGCAGGTTCACTCAAAGCAGAACATCAACACACTTTCATATCGTACTCACAGTCTAACAGTCAAAGAGAAATATCACTCACACACGCGCACACACACACACACACACACACACACAGCAATCAATGGGGAATGGGGAACCGGAGTCCCAGAGTCTCCATCTGAAGGTCTGGGAGTCAGCACGGGAGTCATCAGCATCTTGCAAGGAAGGATCTCCAGAGCCACGTGGACAGCAGGGCAGGTGAGTCCTCAGTCCAGCAGGGCAGAGCCTCCTGGGGCTGATGCCAAGGGAGACCAGCATGGCGTGGGGCAGCACCTGGGGTGTGGAGCTTGGCTGTCTCAGCAGGGGTCTGGAGCCTGCCTCAGTTATACCTTGAAAGTGGTGAATACCACCCTTCCGGGCCTTTTCGATAAATGCCTGGACACCCCTGATGCCAGGGGTGGAATTTGCCCAGGAGCCTAGGGGTGGTACACGGCTATTCTGCCTGACACCCCAGCTGGCAGGTGGGGAATTGCCTCAGCAGCCTATCTATGGGTGGTCCCACTCTGCAGACACGGCTGCTCGGACCATGTGGACACATATGTCTCCTCGCCAGATGCATCTGCTCTGACACAGGTCATTTTCCTCTTGAACCAAAGTGACATGGCTGACTGACAGCCATTTCAGTTGGCATAAGTAACTCTGCTTTGTTTTATACACTTTATGCTACCTTGATCGGACCAAGGGCTTTTCACTGGTCCTTCTCCCCACAGCTGTGTGTGAGCAAGGGATGCTACAGAAGCAGGAAACCCCTAATTTGCCGTTTCCCACTGACACTGGGTGTGGATATCCTTTGCCAATGCCCAGGAAGTCATGCCTGAGTCTGAAGTGGACAATATCCACTGGGAGAAATAATTTCGTGTCCATAGAGGAAAATCGTGAGGGTCTCCCATCCAATGTGTTCCTATTTCTGCTTCACTCGAGTAAAGAGAAATACATGTTTTACAGAAAAAGAAATACTTGTGAATTTTTAGCTGAGGGAATTCTCATTTACCTGAACGATCTAAGCTAATCGCAAGGTTCTAGAATAGTCTAGCTGTAAATGTTGCTGCACTGGTTCTCTCGGGGCCGCCTTCTTGGGGTGTGGACATCCCAGTTCCTGTAACGGGGGACCTGCTGTTGAGAATCATTACCCTCTGACCAACACAGGAGCTGAGCGGGGTGGGGGGTGACCAGGAAGGAATGAACAAGAGAGCGGGGCTACTTCCAGGGTGGACCGGGCAGGGGCCAGGGGCAGGCGGAGAGCGAAGGAGGAGAAGTGTCAGGGACATTCTGGAGCGAGCCCTGGGGACGGCACGCACCTCACAGTTCCAAGTTGCAGTAATTCTTGTCGCAGCACTCGTGGACGAAATACCAACCATAGCGCTGGAACGTCATGGCTTTGCAGAACCTCTGGCACACCATGTAGGACAGCTGGTGCTTCCAGACTGGAGGAAGGAGCAGCCGGAGCAGTAAGTCAGTGACCTGGTTCTCTGAAGTCGAGTCAAACCTGGCGCCTGCCCAGTCGGTGAGAATGTAGCCAGGCACCAGGGCAGGTTTCGGGACCGTGTCCCACTTAGACTTCTCTGGGAGGCCCCAGCAGGTGGGGCCGGCACCACTGGCCCCGGCGGCAGCGGCTGTCGGCCTAGGGTCCCTCACAGCCCTCGGCTCTCTGTCCAGCAGCTTCGCTCCTCTCCCTGCCAGGAGACCAGCAGCTAGCGCTTTCCTGTCTGCAGAGCTGCAGTCCGACCGGTCAGTTTTCTGGGGAATGTGGAACCCCACCTTCTTTCCCCCCGTCCCATTTCCCCGATCCCCTTCTGTCTGCACACGCTGGCACCCGTGCTGGGTGCATTCCGCACCTTGGTCCCTGTCCTGGATGGGCGTTAGTCTGGGGTGTAAAATTGCTGAAACACTCTCCTAAAATTTGTCTAAGGGTCTCACCACACCCCCACCCTGGCCCTCCGGCTTACAGTAGTCGTAGACCTTTAAGGTCATGCATTTCTCTTCCTCCTGAGCAACACAAACACCAAAGCCTCTTCTACAGCGATCTGAAGTCAGGTGAAGGTGGCAGGTTATGCACCTGAGCGCTGTCCCTGCTGGAAAGCACAGAGCTGGTGTGAGACCGGGCATGCACGGGCTGGGAGGGGCTTCACAGTTGCAGGTCTGGGGCAGAGGGCGGGTGGTGCGGGGTGCCAGGCAGTGGAGGAGGACACGGTGGTGGGGGTCGGGTCGTCAGAAGTCGGAGCCCTCGCCAACTCCACACCCCAGAGAAATGCTTTCAGGAGAGTAAAAGGATTCTGGCCCCAACTGAAGCCATTTCACCTGAGTAACTGAGCAAAGATCTAGCCTTCCTGGCCTTGGTTTTCCGGTGTAAACTCAGTTTCATTCACTCTGCCTTGGCCTGTTTGGCAGCACTGTAGACAGGCTGGCAGGGGCTGAGGCTGCGAGTGACTGCTGTGCCACAGTTTACCAAGCCAGTGTTCCCATGATGGGTTTCCGACCTTCACTGCTGAGAGGTCGTTAAGTGATACACTGTGCTGTTCTGAAATCCAGCCTGAATCCTCGTGCAGGCCTCCTGAACGACAGCACAGTCTGTTACACTTTCCGTGACACTGCGGGGGGAGCTCATCAAGACAGTGGCTTGATCCTCTGTAAACACCTGTGTCTCCGTGCACCCACGAGCGAAGACACAGCCGCGTGTATTGAGCATCTCACTGGGGCCACGTTCCCTCAGTTTGCAGCTGGTCACACGCCCACAAAAGCCGGGTAAGCGGGTATGTCCCGGGTTTTCGGGTGAGCAGCCGAAAGCACCGTCAAGTAAAGGCAGTGACTGAACCGTCGTTTTTCTACCTGATTGATCCCAGAGCATGCAGTATTTGCTCTCCTGAAATCACTTGTTTGAATTTTCATATGAAGTCCCTCACAAGGATATCAAAGGCCATTGTCCAGCAAATTATTTCTTAGAGAGTGACCGGCTCCCCAAAGATATGTATGCAGACTTAGAAATGGAAAGCACGTCCCCTGGAAAACCCTGGCAGGATTTCGGATTGTGGGGAATGGTAGGGAAAGGGTGGGGGTGGCAGTGAAAAGGGGCCACTGCAGAGGCCCGAGCCCCTGCTGGGAGTGTGGGCAGAATGTGGGAAAAGGCAGGAAGCTGGCCAGGAAGGCAAAGGGCACGCTTTGAAGGCTCGCTTCCCCTCCCTTAAATGTGGTCCAGGCTCAGCCCTGCCTGGGTCCCTGTTACTCAGGTGGAGATTCCCAGGGCTCCCTAAACCCCATCTGGAGCCCACTCCTCAGCTTCGTGACTCACCCTCAAAGCAGCAGAAGAGGAAGAAGACCAACAGGATGTGTCTTTCCATCCTGACGCAGAAGTCGCTTGAACAGGGAGGAAAGAAGCCCGGGTCAGCAAGCCCGAGTCCTTAGGCAACAGGCAGACTGTCTGCAGGGCAGGGCAGGGCAGGGGTCATTCCTGAGCAAGGGAGCCAGCCAATCACACGAGGCTTCCCCTGGGAGCTCAAGCTGGCTTCTCTCCGCCCAGCACACAGTACTGGTGGCTGAGAGATAAACGCTGGCGTTTACACTAGGCAGCCTTTAGTTTTCATCATAGTGGTTATTGTTAGTATTACAGCCACGATATTACAATTCCTGTTCCAATTCCCCACAGCAGGCACCTGGGTCTTGGAGAGGTTTCATATGTCACCCACGACACACCTCCGGGGACTGGGGGTGCCAGTCCTCGGAGCAAGACCGTCCGCCACCAGAGGCTATGCTCTCACCACGCTGAGTCCTTGCCTCTCGGGGATTCATCCGCACACCCGACACGCACGCGCTGAGCGCTGCGTGGTGGGACGCCGGTCTCTGCGTGACAACAGGGCGATAAGCGGCTGGGACCAGCTTCCCTAGCTCCTTACTTTGTGGGTGAGGAACAGGATAGTGGAAGAGATGACGAGACCTATAATCTATGATCCAACAGGGACTGCACCCAGGGATCCTGATTCCCAACCCAGAACTCTTTCCCTTTACCAGAAATCCAGCCTCCGAGCCCAGGGACTGTTAACTTTGCAAGGCCGTGAAATCCCCCCCTAGACTTATCACACAACCAAACCTCTAGCAAATTTATGTTGTGCACCTGGCCAGTTTCGTCTATGATGTAGGTAAGCATTCTGCACAAAAGGGAACTTGGTTAAGGTTCGCCCTGGGCGAGGCTCCGGGAAACTGGCTGGCGCTGGCATTCTAAGCCTCCTGAGCCTATAGGTGAGCTGGTGGGACCTGCACTAGGGATCCTAAGACTCCTCCATTCGGAGCAGATTCAACCACATGTCCTTTAGTTGTAGGAATAATGCCTTGCATAAAACACGCCAAGTCTGACCTGTGGGGACATTGGACATAGATCACGTGAAAAAAAGTCTCGGGTCAAATGCCAGAAAACTGACAAACACCCTTGCCTAGGAAGAGAGCCAAAAGCCAAAGACACGAGGGCTTCTGAAGGCAATTGATTCTTGACTTGGAGGGCAAGACTGTGAAGGCTTTTCCGTGCTCTGCCATGTGTGCAGTGAGGATGTCACAAACTGCATGGGGTTTCTCAGGACTTCCCAAAGGCTTGTCAAGAAGGCAAATTCCTGAACCCTGGGGGCTTGGGTTTACAAGATTATCAGGTTTTCTACGCTTCGTGTGTTTAAAGGCAGCGACTCTGGAGTCACAGCTCAAGAATCAGACATTCTAGGGGAAACTGCAACAGGTTTGCACAATTTCTCTTCTTCTTCCGTGAAGTTCCCCATGGCAGGTGCTTTCTGAGAGCCCGGTTGAGTTCTGAGTCTCTTTCCTACTGGATCACAGCGACCCCTCACCTGTGGCGGCAGTTACATTCCAGAGACCCCCGCAATAGGCGAAAATCTGCGAAGTAGCAGCGTTATATTTATTTTATTATTTGTATGTATTTTGAGGCTTCCTACACCCTTCCCACACTCCTGTAAACTTTTCCCACTAAACCTTTCCCGGGGTCCTCAAACCCCATCTTATTAACCTTTCCCACACTCTTACAAACATTTCATATGCTCTTAAAGACTTTCTACACTCTTAAACCTACGTGATTTTAACATCATATAAACTTCTATATGGGTCTCACCCGTGAAGTGTACAGCCGTCCCTCGCCATATGGAGGTTCACTGACGGCAGCCTCACGGTCACCCTCCACACAGCGAAGCCGCAATAAGTGAACCTCGATACGGCGAGGGACAGCTGTATTCCCAGTTAAGATCATGGAATTCTGTAACTCCACCCAAACGTTGGGGTCCTCTGACCTACTCCCCATTCTCCTATAGAAATGCATCCACCCAAGTTTCTTGTAAGAACAATTTCTTTCTTCATCTAGCGTGGAGTAGGACAGAATAGGAGCCTGCTCATGGAGGCAGTGTGGTACGCTAGAAATCGCATTTTCCCGGGAGTCTGCAGACCTGTGCTTGATGACTATGCAACCCATGGCATCCTTGCCAAGCCATGTCTCTGTCAGGTGAGAGCTTGAGCATTTTTATGATCCCTGACAACTTTGACATCCCATGGGTCTAGGATGTAAATCACCAGGATGGCTACCAAGTTCTGGGCCTAGCACTCTGCCTAGCACACGGTGGTGGGCTGAACTCATGGCGGCTGAATGAAGACGTGAATGAATGAAAGTATTGCTCTCACGAGCTACCCTCTCCACGACCCCACAGACAGAGTCTGTGGGGCACAGCACCCTCATTAATACGCCCCCACGGCCAGAAGGCTGCCACTCGGCCGAGATGCCATTTGTCCAGCTCTGCAGAGATGAAAGTGGAACAGTGTGTCCTTGTGACCCTGGTCTCTCTGGGCTCTGGGGGGTGGGGGGTGACTGAGATCTTGGTGATAGCACACATGAGCAACCTCGTACCTTGAGCTTCTCAATTCTGCCCTTTGTCTTGGGGGAATGGACCTTGGCATCGGGTCAGGGTCGGACCGCTGTGTTCCTGGGTTGCCAGGGGGCTGGATGGCTTCCCTGTGTGTGTGTGTGTGTGTGTGTGTGTGTGTAGAGCCTAGAATGGGAGATAAGGGTCCTTTAAAAAATCTGATGGGTGGTATTTTCTGGTGGGTGCTAAGGAAGTCACCTGGAGTTCGCACAGAGCCCCCCACACCTCTGAATGCTGGTGGGAAGAGCAGGAAAGGAAAGAATAAAACCAATCAACCGATGTTTCTCTCTCTCCCCCTTCTCTCCCTCTCCTCTCTCTCTCTGCCTTTGTCTCCCTTCCTTTCTCTCTAAAAACACTGAAAATAAAAACGTGCTCAGGTAAGGACAAGAAGACAAAAGTCCTGTCCAGCACCCTCCCACCCTTACCCCCGTGGGGAAGCGTCCAGGTCGGGCAGTCCCACTGGAATGCCGGCCCCTTGGCCCCCACCCACAGCCGTGGTCTCTGGCACGGGGCTCTGACACCTGGGGACCTCCTGTATGTGTCCTGGTGTGCTTATCTTCCCTTCCCGTGATATTGGCATTTGGTTCGTGTTCTGTAATTATTTTAATTACAAAATCAGTCACCTGAAGGCAAAGCAGACACACTTCACCTCTGCTCACCTTTTCCCTGACACCCCCCTTCCCTGCACCACAAGAGCAGCCCACCAGGGCTTCCCCCACCTTCAGACGCCACCAGCAATCCCCAGCTTACTCTCCCGAGTCTCAGCCTGGGTGAGACGTAGACAAATCGGAGATTATTCTGAAGAGAGCGACTACATTAGTGAAAAGAGCTGAAAGGAACTCAGGTGTCCAAACCCTGTCCTGATCTACCTGAAAGGTTAAAACGTGAAAGAGAAAGTCGATTCTCCTTGCAGAGCTCAAGGCTTAGCTACACAACAGTGCATATGCGTATATATTGGCTCACCACTGAAGAGGATTTTAAATGCAGTCATCTAGAGGAGGTGAGATTCTGGTGGGCGGTCTGGTTCTGAGAACACTAGGGACTGTCTGTCCCTGCAATTTTAAGGTTTCCTAGTCTAGATGAATAGCCCAAGGACAGATCCCTGGAGGACTGACCAGCTCCCTCCTCAGCAAACTGCACACACCCCAGGTCCTAGGATGTCCCTTCTGCTTGTGCTGGGCATAGCCTCTCTGGTCTGGACAAGTCATGGTGAGTCTCAGAGATAGAGGAGGAGCTGTGTGTTGGTTAGGAGATGGGCAGATGCTGGGGAGGAGAAATTTCCAAAATTGGCTTTGGGGATTTGAGGCTTCGGCAGATAAATGAGGGATTATGACAAGAACGATTTTTTCTTTTTTTCACAGGAGAATTTCAAGAACAATTGACAGGTAGGACCATGCCCTGCGTCAAGTGCTTGGTAGGCCTCCCCTCCAGCTTCAGGGAGGGCTAGCCCCCATCGTCCCTGCAGAATCCTGGGAGCACTGTCTTCTCCCAGCCCCAAGAAGTTCGTTCCTTGTAGTAAGGAAGCGAAAATCCCCTCTGTTACTCCCCTTTCCTGACTACTGACCAAAAATCATCTAGATGTTGGCCAGACAAGGGGCTAGTGACTTGGGGGTCCGTAGATGAGTTTTGAAGGAACTCTGACCTTTGGAAGCCATACACAACCTTTGATTTATGTCTGTACCTGTTGTCTTCCACGAGATCATCACAGGAGAAAGGTCAGGAGCCAGCAGGCGAGAGGAAAGTGCTGGGGAGGGGCTCATGACCTGCAGCCCAGTCCCACAGACACACACAAACTCCGCGCAGCAGGCTGCGGCTTCTTGGGATGCGTCCGGGGTGTGGAAGCCTCCCCAGAGCACACGCGTGAGGCACCTCTTTCTGTGTCGGCAGAGCGTACCATATTCTGCTATGAGTGTAAAAAGTACCACCTGGGGCTGTGCTACGAGGGCATGTCATCCTGCAGCCTGCAGTACCAGCAGTCCTGCGCCATCGAGAACATTTACGTCCTCTCAACAAAAGGTAGCGTGGGGTGCAGAGGGACCCAGACCTGCACCCTCCTTCCCTCAGGCACAAGGCCACCCCTTGCCCGCAGAGGGTGTGAGTGGGCTGGGTCAGGACGGGGTGGCCCTCCAGAGGGCATGGAAATAGTTTCCTGAAGGCAACATCGAGTGAAGGGCAGGCTGAGGTGCCTCACTGGTTGGGGACCAAGTCCCCCCTCCGGGTCAGGAGTCGGTGGACTCAGCTCTGCGGCTCCAAAGGGCCCAGAGGCAAATTAGTGAGGCTCTGAAAACAGGTGGGGGAGACAGTCACCCCAGCAGGATTCCCACTCTCTTCTCTCCTCAGGGCGGAGTATATACTATTATTCAAAACTGTCGTGCATGGCCAAATGTGAGGACATCAACATCCTGGGTTTTGAGATGAGGAGAGAGCTGATCTGTTGCAAACATAGTAACTATTGCAACCTCCCCACGGGATCCTAGTTGCTCCTGTCTCCTGGAGTTTGGGTCACTCAATCTTCCGCTCGGCGTCCCCTTCACGCCTCCCCCCAAACCTGTGCTTTGCTCTCCTCTCCTAACAATGGTGGGGAGGGAGCGAACCAGCTGGCAGTGGGAAGAGGTGGTGGTGGAGGGTGGCTGAGGCTCGTTGATGGTGGAGCCTGAGACTGCACTTTTGCAAATCCCCGTTGCTCACGCCTGGCAGGGAGTCTGGGTTCCTTATGCTGCTGATGCCATGAACAGGCTTGGGTGTCATTTTTTTCTAATCATCTACTATATGGAAATGCAAAGACTTGGGCCAAAATAATCCCAAGTACTACTAAGAATTCTGTGACCAAACTTTATCCTCATCCTCGGATTGGGATTTTTTTTTTTTTTCATTAGTCCTGATAGCCCCTGTCCATGGCTTATTGGGCTATGATATGTGCAGGAGAATGAACCCCTTCAGCCTGTTAACATAGATACATAAACTCTGTGAAACAATGTCAGCATCTGTGTTTCTCTTTCCTCTGGTGCACTGGAAACATCCCAAGAAGTTCCTGCTTTTCCTTCACGTAATTAGGTCATCTGAACTAGATGCTTGTCATCTTAAATAGCCTCTATGCAAATGGAGACAGAAGCCAGGTAATCTAAGATAAGCATGCTGGTCCTCGTAATAAGAGCCTTCACAACTGGTTGCAGTGTAGAGAGAATGCAACCACTCTTAGCCAGGTCTGTGGACCCCTATCAACGTGAATGAGAAAGCAAAGGCACGACCAGGAAGACAGGGCGGGCAAGGCGAGGCAGAAGCGTAGAAATCGGCATGGCAGGTTAGGAGCAGGATCCAGAAACTTCTCCCTAGGGGGCCCTGCCTTCTCTTCCCTCCCTCGGAGAGTGAAGCTCTGGACTCCCTTTTGTGGAGTTCCTGGTTCTCCTCGCTCACTACCTGCAGTATGAAGCAGTTGGTTCTCGACTTCCCAACAAACACAGGCCAGTAGGTGAGCTCACACGATCTGGGGTCTTCAGGAAATAATTGGTAACTTCCTGTCACAGAGTGTTAACACCTGGGGAGTTTTGCTACACTTAGACTCAGGTGGAATCCCTGGAAGGTCCTCTCAACTTTTTCCACCCAACGACCTCTCCTTGCCTCCCCAGTAACCTAGAAAGCACTGCGTGTTCCCAAGGTTGGAACATGGGGAAGGGCTCTCGTGGGTTGCCAGCAAACCTCCTAGGGTTTGAGACTGTAGGAATGAAGAGGAAACACAAGAGAAAGTCTCTAGACATTTAACTTGAACTTCCCAGGACCTCTATGCATTCTCTGGATGTCCCCCAGCCCGTGGCCCCCAGAATGCAGCAAGGGACCCTGTTACAGGCCGAGTAACCTGCTTGCTGTTCTCCCACTGAGAAACTCCTGACAGTTGACTCGGAGCCTGAGCCGCCGTCTTTAAAGGCCATTATAGAAGAAACTGCTGTCCGTCTCCCTGTCCACTCCAACACTCAAGCCTGACTAGGCCCTGGTGGCAGGTGACCTTTATCAGGACACTCCCACTGTGACTCTAGTGGGAGGCCTGAGGGCAGGGGATGGGCGTGCAGTGAGCTGGAGCCTCCCACTGGGACCTTGTCAGCCATGGGTCCCCGGCCGTTCCAGTGGCTTCTGCTGGCCATATTCGTAGTGCTCTTCATGGACGAGGGTGAGGCCTGGGGAGGGGGCAGTGCAGACTGGGGAGACGACGTGTGGGGAGGAAGGCAGGGCTCTCTCAGCTTGACTCTGGGGCTGCTGTGAAATGGCTCACAGAGAATTTGCTTCTTCTCTTCACAGGAGACAGAGTCCTCCACACAAAGTGTATGCATGGCCATTCTTGGATAAATAATGCTGCAGCGACGGGGGACGGTCTTGGGTTCTTCACACACGTGCCTCCCTGCCCTCCCCGACTCCACTCCACTCTCCTCACTCAC
>PVIA01016627.1:0-18227 GCA_004024845.1 Tonatia bakeri | reverse complement strand
GCCCACTGGTACACCGATACAGATGGGTTCCTAGAACACCCACCGAGCAGGGAAGCCTGTGCTACAAAGGGTCCTTCCTCCAGAGTATAATTTTGATTTTTAGGGGGGGTTTCCCCTTATATATAAAGTTTGGTATTATCCGTGATTTCAGGCATCTGCTGGGGATCTTGGATGGTATATTCCCCAGGGGCTAAGAGGTAACTCTTACTTTACTTAGCCTGTCATATAAATAATAAGGTTTTCAATTTTTCAACTTCATGATGCAAGTACCTGGCTCAAATCACACAACCAGCTAATGACTACTCCAGGCCCAAATCAGATATTCTTTCACTTCCTTCCAATTTCCCTTCATTTCTCTCCAACAGAGATCTCACAAAGAAAAGAGGTTGAAAATCTAGTGTGTGGAACAGAAAATATCTTTAGGCAGCTTGTTTGGAAAGCACACCCAGTGTCCTGTTTAAATGAACACTCTGGGTTTCATTTACATTCAGGCGATCCAATGTACCCAAGTGAAATGAAGGGCAGAGGGTGTGACCGTTGTCATTCTATGTTCACCTGATGCATCTGGACAGTTTTAAAGATATACATACACAGCCCTGGCTAGCATAGCTCAGTGGATTGAGCGTGGGCTGCGAACCAAAGCATTGCAGGTTCGATTCTTAGGGCACATGCCTAGGTTGCAGGCCATGGCCTCCAGCAACCTCACATTGATGTTTCTCTCTTTCTCTCTCTCTCTCTCTCTCTCTTTCCCCCTCCCTTCCCTCTCTAAAAAGTAAATAAATAAAATCTAAAAAAATATATACACACAAATATCTGGACAAATGTAAGTGGCCTCTGACATTTACTTGGTAGGAAACCAGAGTATCCTACTTCCTCAGCTTTGTTTGCTTTAATACTGAAAGTATAACTCTACCTGTTTTTCTCTTACCCAGTTTCAAAAATCACTTTAAATTACTTCACATCTTTTTAAAAGTGTTAGAATATGGGAGAGAACAACAGAACACCAAGTTTAGTAAGAAATGTGTTTTATACAAATCAATCTGATGAATGTAAAAATCTAAAAATGAAGAAAGCATATGAGAAAAATAATATTAAAAACTGAATTCTTATATCCAAAAGATATAAGAATTTGTTACAATCAACGAACCAACATATCATTGTCACCCCAAGTCCTTAGTTTACATCAAGGTTCTCTCTTGGTGGTGTACATTCTGTGGGTTTAATTATGTGGATCCACCATCAGTGTTGTATGGAATAGTCTCACTGACCTAAAAATCTATGCTCCACTTGTTCATCCCTCCCACCTATACCCGAGGCAACCACTGATCTTTTTACTTCCTCCATAGTTGTCAATGGGGCTTTAAGCCACAGAAGTGTCTCTGTGTCACAATCTCAGTGTCGAGTGAGAGTTCTCTCCTTGTCCAATTTCTTACATTTTTTATTTCATCTTAATCAGGGATCAGGCTGATTTCTATAAAAACAAACTCTCAAGCTTGTTGAAGAAAAGAGGAAGCTAAGTTAAGGATAAAAACAGCAGTAAACATTTTAGGAGTGACAGCTTTGGAATCAGAGAGAACTGTGTTTTAATCCTATTTCTACCAGCCACTAATCATGAAACAGGTATGAGTAAATTACTTAATCTCTCTAAGCCTCAGTTTTGTTATCTGTAATATAGGAATAATAGGTCTTCA
Source organism: Tonatia bakeri (assembly GCA_004024845.1). NCBI lineage: Eukaryota > Metazoa > Chordata > Mammalia > Chiroptera > Phyllostomidae > Tonatia > Tonatia bakeri. The sequence goes on along the minus strand of PVIA01016627.1, from coordinate 16,536 downwards.
TATTTTTGTCTGAGAATGAAATGAAGCAATGTATATACAAAGATATGTGCTCAATAATAATATTGTATTATTTGTCACATATTTGGAAACTGAGTCTTCATGAGACAGTGGTGGAAAGTTAGTAGAAATGGAAGATAATACTATCTCTCTGGGGCCACACATTCAGTATTTCTATCCCCTTCATAGTCTTTTCCCTTTCTGTCTTTTGGTCTTTTCTCTCTCTTGACTGACTTCCTCAATTTTCTCTTTTATCTCTCTCTCTTTTTTTTAAAGGATTTCTGTTTTTTTAAGATTTTATTTATTTATTTTTAGAGAGAGAAGGGAGGGAGAAAGAGAGAGAGATAGAAACATCAATGTGTGGTTGCTGGGGGACATGGCCTGCAACCTAGGCATGTGCCCTGACTGGGAATCGAACCTGTGATGCCTGGTTCACAGCCTGTGCTCAATCCACTGAGCTACACCAGCCAGGGCAATTTTCTCTTTTATCTCTTGACTTAACATGGCCAACCTGACCAGTAGTCCAAAAATCTACTTGACTTTCTGTTTTAGTGCCCATCAGCAATATCTTAGTTAAAATTCTCAATAATCACAGTCTGGTTGGTTGCTGATCAGCAATGGGTTGACACCTTGGGCTAATTTTCACTCACAGAAAAAGTAAGCTAATGATCAGGTTGTTGAATTCCAATATCAAGAAAGTGCTGTGATTCATCCTATTTGAATCTCAGAGTATTTTGTTCCATTATCCCTGATCCTTTGGCTTTTAGGTTCAAGATTTTTAGATTCAAGCCCTGAATGAAATGCTTTCCTTGTTTAAAATCCAAAAGATCTGTCACTTAATGTGTTCAGCCTTCTTGTAAGTTTTACAAATCTTTCAAAGAGACATTTCCAAAGCTTCTATCTAGACAAAAATAACTGTGTCAAAAGGGAAACAGCTATCTCTGTATTTGCAGAGGGTATAAAATTAAACAAATAGCAAAAATGAGACTCACGATAATTAAAGCTGGATTATTGCAGCATTTGGCTCACTAGCCAGAAGCTTGCATCCCCTTCTTCTGTACTCAGTCTCTGACCATTCCCTTACTCTCTCAGTATATTTCATTCAGTGTTTCTTGTTCATTTCACTGGAATCCTTCCCTTCCTGCTTCCCAGCACATTCCCCCATTCTTACTTCTTCACCATTCCATTCTTTCCAGATCCTTTTGTTCTTTTGCTTTTTGTTTGTTTAGTCTGCTTTGGGTTTTTGTTTTGTTGTTCTTTTTGTTTTATTTTGTTTTCTGAGAGAAAGCTAACTTTATATTACTTTCCTTTTATTTATTTCTAAGAACAATCATTTTAACTTTTTTTGTGGTGAAAAAAGTTAAAGAATTCATTAAAGTCAGTCTGAAAAACACAGTATTAATCTCTTGCTGTTTACATGTAAGCAATTTCAGCAGATTTTCCAAATGTTTAAATACATGGTCAGAAGCTGTGGTTTACCTCCTGACTTTGTTTGGGAAAACCAAACTAAATCAGCCAAGCTGTTTCTCTTTAGCTTGGGTTCATGACCACCAAGTTTCATCTCTGAATCGGGTTGACATTGCTGTGTTGTGTCTTGAATGTTATAAATTCACAAACTGTCTTTGAAAACCTCTAAATTCAGGGGAAAAAAATTTATATGGCTCTAAGGTGCCAGCAATTTTACTTTCATGAAAATATCAGCAACATGTGATGAGCAGTATTTTTTATTGGTTTGTTCCAAAAATATTAGTTGAGTGCCTACTAAGGACTAGAAGTAAAAGAGGGAAACAGGCACAAGATGGATACATACAGGGTGAAGCCAAAGTAGGTTTACAGTTGTTTGTAGGTAAATGATACAATTAATAAATAATAATACAATAATAGATTCTGTGTTTTGTGTACTCATAAATGTAAACCTACTTTTGTTCCACCCTGTACTGGCAGCTGTCTAGTGGAAAAGTCAAACAATAAAGAGACAAATTGCACAATTATTTGAATTTCCCGTTATTTTGGAATAACTATGAGAAGGGTTATTTTGTGAGGGAGCTTTGTCCATAGAGCCCCCCGTCCGACACGGATGAGAATAAGTCTACCAAGACATGATCTGCTTGGGGAGGACAGGTGGCTGATCTCTCGAAGGAGAAGGGCCAAGAGCCTTTTCTTCAATGGCTTTTATTGGGTTGGTTTACAAAGGAAGTCAGGTAAAGTTCATTACTCAGCCCAGAAGTAAGGATCAAATAACAAGGAACTCTGAGGGCCTATTTTGAGTCAGAGTCAGATAGCTAAAGAACTGTAAAAACTTTAAGGAACAAATTTACTTCTTCCTTGGACCCTTCTCATTCAATTGAGAGCATTCTAAACAAAGCAGGTTTCACAGGATTTTACATATTCTTTCTTAGGCCTGATCACCTGGGGAACCTGCCCTTTCCAGCACAGGGCTGCACTACTCTCTGTCATTGTTTCAGGTTTAGGTGGAGCAAGAGAAGTAAGGCAGCCAAGAGATTAGGAGATTTTCTCACAGACAATGAGGATTCAGGCTTTGTCAAAGCCGAGGGGCAAGGGTCCATCACCCCCTTTTGCTGTAGACCCTAAAGTCCTTCCTTGGGAGCCTCCCATGTGATCTTGCCTGTCTTAGATCATTCCCCCCTTGGGGAATCTTACCTGTCATGGGCTAACTGACCAAGCATTAGGGGCCAGTTATGGTGAAGTAAAAGGAGCAGAAGCAGTGCTCCTGCCAGGAAGATAAGCTTGTCTTTTTGGTGGTTTAGGGTTCCAAGGTCGTTCCCTCAGCCTTAGCCTTGGCGGGGGTTACAGCTTCTGATACCAGGCAGGGTGGTTCCCAACATTATTTGAAACTCTTACACATTGATTTTTATCCTTAAAAGGGTGAAAATCACTGCATAAATGAGTTTTGAGTGTTTTTTCTTTTTAAGATTTTATTTATTTATTTTTAGAGAGGGAAGGGAGAGGGAGAGAGAGAGATAGAAACATCAATGTGTGGTTGCTGGGGGACATGGCCTGCAACCTAGGCATGTGCCCTGACTGGGAATCGAACCTGCGATGCCTGGTTCGAAGCCCACGCTCAATCCACTGAGCTACGCCAGCCAGGGCAGTTTTGAGTGTTTTTTATTCATTTTTAAAAACTAAGTGAATTTCAATCTTAACTTGGCATTTCAATTTATGTTCACTTTGTATTTATTAACATATTCAACAGATATTATCTGAGCTTCTGTCATGAATTAGGTCTGTGCTCTGTGCTGCAAACACAGATATGCTGTTTAGTACTGAGTCAGGTATTGGGCAAATAATCACATACTTATGGTATATTTATTTACAAATTAAGTTCAATGCTACAAAGAAAAATATAAGGAGCTATGAAAGTATCACAGGTAACCTAATATAGTTGTTGTTGGTGTGGCATAGAGCAAGGGGTTGAATAGTGCAGGAGCTAAATTCAGATGCAGGTGTCAATTCTGACTGTCCTACTTACTAGTTTTATGATCACAGATAAGTGACTTAACCTCTTACTTCAATCTGTGAAATGGGTACATGAATAAACATTTCCTAATTCAATGGCTTTTCAAAGGAACCAAATAAGCACTTAGACATCAAACAAATGCTTCTAAAAACTAGCTTCTACTGTTAATTCTAGCCAAGCAATTAAACCCAGAAAACAGGAAGTAGGAAAGTTGTCATCATTTGGAGAATTTCTTCCCATAAAACCCCAGCACAATACAATTAAGACATCATCATTATTTCCGGGAACCCTGAATGTGAGATATTACTTAGCCTTCTTTTCTTCTGAAACTCGGTGTCCCTGTATTTGCATGTTGTAGCTCCATTTCCTCTGGATTCCATATTTCCTGTGTGGGCCTGGTCTTGAGTCTACCCAAGGTTGTGTTTTACAATGTCCAACCTGCATTCATTTCCATTGTTATCTGGGCATCATCCATCTTAGTACCTGGCATGCCTTGAAATATGAGCTTCACCTCAGTTATGCCTCTCTTCACATAATCCTTCCCAAATCTAGAAGCAAAATAACTGCTTTTAAAGTGTATTTAAGATTTCAGGAAGGTAATAGAGTGGACAGCCTGAGATTCAAATGCCCTACTGTGTTACAAAGCATACAATCGTGAGGCAGGCAGGCCAGCTGCTGCGTACTATCCTTCACTGGGTTATGTCTAGGAGGCCCTCTCTGCTCCTTCACCCTGAAGACTGGAATTTGTAGCACATGAACAAGGGTAAGGCAGCTTCTTCACCAATTAATTTCTTCCTAGCCCTATGTCAGAGCTTTTAGAAAAGATGGGAGAAAAGTAAGTAGGTGTGGAACTCTGTAAATTCACTGAATTATTATTCTGCATTAGTTTCTAGTTTAGGGACAAAGAAAACAGCAATATTAACAGCCAACAATTTTGGAACACCTACAGTGTGCCAAAGACAATGCCAAAAGGTGTCTTAGCATGAACCTTTTTTTTTTTTTTTTTTGGTGTTACAACATCCTTATGGGGAAGGAACTATCAGGGTCTGCATTTCATGGATGAAGAAGCTGAGACTCAATGAGATTGTCCCTTGACTAAGGCTACTTAGCTTGTAAACAGCTTAGGTAGGATTCTAGCCCTGGTCTTCCCAAAGCAGAATCTTTGGCACACAAGATAATGAGATTATATCTGTAGATATTTATTTTCAATCATTCTTTCACTTATTCAACACTGATTTGTTGAGAGTATATTGACTGCCAGATAGTTCCAGGCACCAGAGATAGACCAGTGAGAAAGAAGCAAAATTCCTCCCTCATTCAGCTTCTAGAAAGAGAAGACAAAAAATAAACAAAATATGTAAATTTTATAGTGCAAAGTGATAAATGCTAAGGAAAGAAATTAAGGAGGAGGGGTTGTAATTTTAAATAAGGTGATAAGCAAAAGGCTCACTGAGAAGGTGATATTTTACATATTATAAATATAAAGCTTATCATTCAGGGCTTGATAGTGAGAAGACACTTCAGGCAAATTCTTCTCTTTCCTCCTGAGAGGGTTCCAGACAGTCTTCACCAGGATGTCTGAGCAAGTCATCTGTACACTGACCCTAACTAAATGCACAAAGACATTTGCAACCATCCTGAATTAGTCTTTTCTTTCATAGGCACTGGGAGTGGCATTAAACAAGCACTTGGGACTTGGAAATTCTTATTAAGACCATTTTTTAGGTTTAAGAGCTTATGCTGACATAGGCTTGACATGAATATAATTCTACTGTCCAAAATAGGTTTAGGGATGTATATACCAGTGAAACTGAGCCTCCAGATGAATTCTCTATTAGCTTAAAAGTCACCAGCATATTCATTAGGGAAGAGAGGCCCTGGTCACAATGCCCATAGTTGTTCAATACACTCAAGGAGAAAACCCACAGGATGAACAGCTGGAAGCCAAATTTGACTCCTGGAATTCAGTCTATTCAATCAAATTAAACGATGGCAAGACTAGGTTTCACACACATACACACAAAAAATGTACATACATACCTGTTTTAATTTTCAGCCACTTCCTAATCATAACAGTAAAAACTTTTAAAATCATGGGACAGCTTTGTATGTTGGATAACCAATACTGTGAAATTTGTCCCTCTGGAAAGAGGTTTGGCTAAAATAAACTTTCCTATCATCTTTGAAGAAAATGATCACATAAACAGCATAGATAAGATAGCTAGAGATGTGCTTAGCTTTGCAACATCAAACTGTTGTACAGTGACTGATACAACTTGAGCAGTAGCCCCTAGTCTATAATGAAAGTGCCATCTACTAATGGTTTTACCCCTGAGTGCCTCCAGTGGGACCTTAGTGTCCTTGGAAAGTCACTTGCTGTTAGTCTTTGCCTTTGAAAGCAGTACTGATCCATCTCCTTATAAAGTGTCCACATTTCAAATTTCACGGTGATTCCAAATGTCCGTCACACCAGTTTAGTGAGATTTGCCACTTAGGGGCTTTGCTATGTTTGTTTGTGAATGAACTACAAGTGACTGGTCATAGATTCTTTTTTTTTTTTTTTAATCATCACTGGAGGACATGCTTATTGATTTTAGAAAGAGAGAAAGGGGGTGAGAAATGTCGATCCATTGCCTCTTCTGCATGCATGAGCCCAGGCATGTGCCCTACCAGGAATTGAATCCACAATCTTTTGGTTTATGTGGCAAAGCGCCAAGGAACTGAGCCACCCAACCAGGGCTGGTAACAAATTCTCAATGTCACCATTCCATTTCCCTTTGGGTGCCAACTTTCCACCCTACCTTCCTTTTTTTTTTAAAACCAATTTTAAGAGTTAGAAAAGCAGGATTAATTTCTGTTTCAATATCTCCAGCTGTTTTTCAATAACTAATTCTGTTCTTACTGCAGTGTATTTCCTATTCACTGCAGAATAAAAATGAACATGCCTGGAGGCATTTCACATTCATTCCGCCTTCTCAAAAAATTTTATTTAAGCACACTCTGTGAACCTCCTAAAACTTAATGTATTATCTGGGCTAATTCATGTCTGATGGTGTTATGCCCACTTTTCTAAAATCAAGACACTTACCAGTGTTGCTATTTCATTTAATCAGCTCAAAATATCCAAGCCTATTGAAAACAGATCAACAATCTGAACCATACTATGAATCATACAGCAAGGTAATTCTGCATTCTTTCTGTGAAACTTATTTCCTCCCAAAGTTTCATATATTATAGTATTATATCACTCACCCAGAAACAATTAAAATTCTTACATAAAAAAAAAACTTTCTTTTCACTAGTGAAATGAAGAAAAAACATGAAGTACTTAGAAAGTAATGGTGGAGTTAAAGGAAGATTTTGTACATTACATAACAGGAGTTAAAAACTTCACATCTCTCCAGGGGATTGGCCAGTAACTTAAATGTGTCATTCATCCAAGCTAAAGGTATTACAGAATTGTGGGTAAGTTTGCAAAGGAAAGAAAGTCTCCATTTGAGAATTTCCAGTCAACATTTAAAGGCACAGCAACAAGAACCATAATATTCAAATTAAAGAATCACATCTATTGGTCAGATTTGGCCTGTAGGGTGTCAGTTTAGGAATTTGGTTACTAACAAAACTAGCTAGATTTTAATTACCTGAGCCAAGACAAGGAATGGGTAGCCAGATAGCTGACATTATAGAACAAACAAACTCCTAAATTACTTTCCAAATCACTTTCATTTGTCTTTAAGGTTGTATATTTATTTATCCAACTAGATATGCTCTTTCACGACTTTAGCACTGGCTGTTTGCAGAGTATAACAAAATGACATACCTGGAGTTAGAAGTTCATTCTGCTTGATCTAGAAGGAAGGTCAGCCAAATGTGAACACATGTTACTCCTTTCTGCATTGGAAACCCTCCTGTTCTATCAACTCTTTTTTTAAAAATATTCACATATATATGTATGTATGTATGTGTATATATATATATATATATATATATATATATATACACATATATAATTGTTCTGATCATGAATAATGCTGCTTTTTATAACCACATGTTTATCAAAAAAATTGACCCTTTCCAAATATTTCCTTTTACTCTTGCCATGAATCTTTTCAATAGACAAGAAAGCCATGAACCTGGAAAATTCCCCTTTTATAGACAAGAATAACTTAGGCATTTTTTTTCAACTACATTGAAACCAGACCCAAGAAATTAGAGGCAATTTTAGTCATTATGTCAATTAAATGATAGTATATCATTATCTGTAAGAATGAAACTGTTTCTTGAATTGATAGGTAGAAAATTCCCCTGCAGTGACTTTCTTCTTGTCATTAGCACCCCAACTTTTTAGAGTGTCAATATCTTATTACCTTCCCATTCCTCAAAAATGTACTCAAGACATCACATTCTGGCCTCAAATTTTACTTTCCTGTCAAATCTATGGTATCAAAACTTACCTAATTTATCTATCATTCTGTTGGATCCCGTGTGTGAATGGCTGTTGGTGGCTGTATGTCTTACCTGTGCTAGGGAGCATACTGATGTTTTACAACAGAGTGAGAAATACCAGTAGGCCTCAGATTATATCTATGTGGGTCAGTGACCCTTTTTTCTAAGCATAGGATTAACTCTATGTACAATACAACATAAACATTTCTTGCCAGACCAAATGACTCTTTAGAACAATGGTCTTAAAGTACAGCTCCTACTCCAACAGTATCAGCCTCATCTGGGAACTTATCAGAAATGCAAATTATGGGGTCTAAACACATCCCCACAAACTGTGGGTTTGAGGTCCAGCAATTTGTGTTTTAATACGCTCTTTTGTCAATTCCAACCATGTTAAACTTCCACACCTATTTCACTATACTTCCCTCCAAAGCTTTGTAGGTAGGCTGAATTTTCCCACCAATCTCCCAACCAGATTACAAATTCCAAAAGAACAGGGATTTTATCTGCTTGTTTATCAATACCCTCCCACTCCTAGTCTTCAGTGTTAACATCTGGTATTAACATAGTGGGTGCTCAGTATGTATTTGTTGAACACATGGGTGGTTGGATAAATGTCTACTTCTGAGGTGGTACATGGTATGAGGCTACTAATTTCCCAGTTCATTCATACCTGCAAAAGAATGTAGGGTTGAGTGGGGCTATTCTTTGAGCTATACTGCTTTGGTTTAAATCTTTATACTACAACCTATCAACTGCGTAAACTTTGGGAAGTTGCTTAACTTCTTTCTTTGTATCTTGATTTTCTAATCTGTAACATGGCGATGAAAATGTGTTCATCAATTTCATAGAATTTTTTTTAATTGAAATTAGTTGTGGTGTTGGTTTTTGTTATTATTTTACTACTATGGTTCTCCTTTCACAAGTGGCAGTGAAGCCACTCTACCCCAACCCACAGAAACTAGGAGAAAGGTCTGGATAGAGTTTGACCCTCCCCTTCATTAGCATAACATTAAGAGAACTGGATCTTGCAGATGCAGTCCAACTCCTAGCTTTGTTATCATCCTCATGATAATTTATTACATCATTTCTTACTTTAATTAATGTTTAATTACAAATAATGCATTGTGGGAATACGTAAATTGACTCTCAGTCTGGTTGCATAAACAATAGTGATCTAGAGCTTCTGGCCAAGAAGGAGGCATAGGTAGATACTGTTTGCTTCCTCACACAACCTAAAGAAGGACAACAACAAATTTAGGAACAAAAAACAAAGAGGACTGCCAGAAAATCAAACTGTATGGAAGTTCAACAACTAAGAAGTTAAAGAAGATACATTCATCCAGACTGGTAGGAGTGGCAGAGATGGACAGACGGGGTGCAGAAGACATGGGGCAAGGCAACGGACCTAGGGGTCCCACATTCATGTGTGGATAAGCCAGAAGGAACAACTGGGGAGTGAGACAGACCACACAACCCAGGCTTCCAGTGCAAGAAACTAAAATCTCAAAACCTCTGGCTATAAAAACCTGTGGGGATTGTGGCGGTAGGATAAACTCCCAGACTCACAGAAGAGTTTGTTAGAGAGACCCACAGGGTCCTAGGATGTACACAAACCCACCCACCCAGAAGTCAGCACCAGAAGTGCCCAATTTGCTTGTGAATGGCAGGGGTAGTGACTGAAAGGGTGGTGAGAGCCTAGCAAGTAAGCGGCATTGTTCCTTCTCTGATCTCTTACTCACATACAGCCCCACAATGCAGGGAAGAGGGTTGCCCCATCCTGGCAAATACATCAGGCTCCACCCCTTATAATGTAACAGGTACACTGAGACAAAGAAATATGGCCCAAATGAAACAACAGATCAAAACTCCAGAAAAAGAACTAAACAATGAGGAGATAGCCAGCCTATCAGATGCAGAGTTCAAAACACTGATAATCAGGATGCTCACAGAATTGGTTGAGTATGGACACAAAATAGAGGAAGAAGTGAAGGCTATGTAAACTGAAATAAATAAAAGTATCAGGGAACCAACAGTGAAGGGAAGGAAACCTAGACTCAAATCAATGACCTGGAGCAAAAGAAAGAAATAAACATTCAACCAGAACAGTATGAAGAAACAAGAATTCAAAAAAGTGAGGAGAGGCTTAGGAACCTCTGGGACAACTTTAAATGTTCCAATGTTCTAATCATAGGGGAGCCAGAAGGAGAAAAGGATGAGCAAGAAATTGAAAACTTATTTGAAAAAAATAATAAAGGAAAATTTCCCCAAACTGGCAAAGGAAATAGATTCTGGGAAGTTCAGGAAGCTCAGAGATTCCCAAAGAAATTGCACCCAAGGAGGAGCACGCTAAGACATATCATAATTAAATTACCCAAGATTAAAGATAAGGAGAGAATTCTGAAAGCAACAAAAGGGGAGAGTTACCTACAAAGGAGTTCCCATAAGTCTCTCAGCTGATTTCTCAAAAGAAACCTTGCAGGAAAGAAGGGGCTGAAAAGAAGTATTCAAAGTCATGATAGGTAAGGACTTACATGCAAGATTATTCTATCCAGCAAAGCTGTCATTTACAATGGAAGGGCATGTAAAGTGCTTCCCAGATAAGGTCAAGTTAAAGGAATTCGTCATCACCAAACCCTTATTATACAAAATGTTAAAGGAACTTATCTAAGAAAAAGAAGATAAAAATATGAACAGTGAAATGACAAACAACACATGACTATTAACAACTGAACCTAAAATAAAAACAGAAACAAACTAAGCAAACAACTAGAACAGGAACAGAATCACAGGAATGGAGATCACGTGGAGGCTTATCAGTAGGGAGGGGGCAGGAGGAGAATGGGGGAAAAGTACAGAAAATAGGAAGCATAAATGGTAGGGACAAAATAGACAGAGGGTGGTTAAAAATAGTACAGGAAATGGAGAAGCCAAAGAATTTATATGTACAGCCCATGGACATGAACTAAGTGGGGGTAGATTCTGGTGGGAGGTGGGGTGCAGGGCAGAGGAGGATAAAGGGGAGAAAAAATGGGACAACTACAATAACATGGTCAATAAAATATACGTTAAAGAAACAGTGATAATGATCTGATATACTTTCCATGGTAAAGTTTTTCTCTAATTGTTTCTTACTTCCTGACACAAGCCTATACTCCTCTTACCTTCATTAAGATGTCAAATGGTCTTCATGGTTAAACCATTAAAATAAACGAATTGTTTGGTTACTCTCTCTCTCTCACTCACTCACTTCTTTGCTTCTGCTGCATGCAGTAATGTGCTATTTATTATCTCCTTCTGACTAATCCTCATTTTGTTTTTAATGCTCAGCATTTTCCTTTCTGTGCAGAGACACAGATTGGCAGGAGTTCAAGGAAAGGCTGAAAATGCTTCTTAGAAACTATTTTAATCCCAAGCAGTTAGTGTTTGGAGAACAGGTTGAAACATATGTAATATAGGCACCCAAATGTAGGCAATTATCTCCAAAGGGCAAGAGGGGACAGAGAATAAAGGCCTTGCTGCTGGGAGGTCAAGGGTAAAAAACTGAAGAAATGCCTTCTTTGGTTTTCCAGGGGTCATAATGTCAAGTGAAGAATGAATGATAAGACAAATGGAACAGCTTCATAGCACCCAAATAAGTATTTATGCCACAGTTCAAGGCTGACTATTGCAGCTCCTTTCCTGTCCACTGACAGCCATCCTAAGCATTATAACAAGACCTAGAACTTGATGTCTAGAAACCCTTAATGATACTCTGTACAAAGTGGATGAAAGGTGACAAGGTGGAGAGGAACATGTGCAGGAGTTTTAGCTCAAAAATCATTTGACTTTCAGAGGCTCTTTTTGATGGCTTCGACATTTGTACAACACAGAGATAATAGCTCCTGCCTAAAGTTTCTGAAGATAAAAATGGGTATCCCAGAGTTAGTGTTGCCTTCTCTGTAAATAATGACATTTGTGTTGTCTGTGTAGCACTTCATGGAACATGTGATGTGGCTAGCTGCCTCTGTCTTCCTTTCCACAGTTTCATCTGGCTGTTTAATCACTTGTTCTCTCTCTCTCTCACATATACATACATGGTCCTTGATAAAGCACTATATACTACAATATTGCTGTTTGACAGGATTAATTATTATTCAGTATCCACCATGCAACTATTATACAATGTGATTTTCTGAAAGGAAATACACTGTTAAAAGCATAACAACATCTTGCAGAATCAGTTAGGAGAAAAACATGAGCCAAGGAGGCGGAAATCCGTGTTTAGTATTACAGAAAAAATATGACAAGCCATGAAAATTTCCACAGGCTTTGCAGCATTCTAATCTTTCCTTTAGGATGAACTTCTATGAAAATACTCTGTGCCTGGAATTTTCTCTGTCTGAGCCAGACATATTTTTTTAATTGAATCTTGCTCTGAGAGTAGTGAATATTCTTTTCCATCTGTAATTTGCTGTTTATGTGAGGGGAGAGACGTTCTGTTTCTCTTCTTTGGGAGGTTGTCATATTCCTGTAAAAACAATAAATGTTGGGCCATTTATCTCTTGCCTCATCAAATTGTGATGTGGGATATAGGTATGTGTATGTTCACAGTATAGGTTTTTTATTTCTGTATTTTACAGTCAAGTTATTGGCAAGTGGCCCTCATTTACTTTCCAGAACATTTCTAAGTTGATGACAACTCTTTAGTCTTTGTTTGTTAACTGTGTCCTGCCTGTCTACCTTTTCATGTAATAATTGCTTTCAGGGAATAAAACAGAAATGGGGTATTACTTTGTTCAATATTTTTCAAATCCAATATACCATAGCACAACCATCTGTGAAAATTCATTTCAGCTTTCATCAATCTCTTCCAAGGCTTTTTGGAATATTAATAACCTCTTCATGTGGGTATGCTTCTATGGCTAATGTAATATTTTGGGGTAAAAACCAGGTTATATTTATGTTCTGACTCAGGCAAAGAAAATAAAAGGACTTGTTGAGGGAAGAAAAAAATGATTATTTTTACTTCTAGATTTTTGTTGCTTGTAGAATAAGTGCCTTTGAAATAGAAAGTATTGGTGAGAAGCTTTTCTTGATGGAAAATGTGGAAGTAAAAGCCATATTCATGTTTCCTGTATGTGGAGTCCAATTCTCTGTCAAGGGAATAGCACCCAGCAGAACTACATGCATGCTAAGCAGAATGGCACTGCCTGCTGCCTTTCAGAGGTTATCTTTCTTTGGTTGATTCTGAAGAAAGGGGTTGTGTCTCAGTTGTTTATCTTAGCTAGTGTGACCCCTGTCCTTTCTGCTCATCTTCATGTCCAATGCCCCACTCTCCTCCCCACTCACCCCCAAAACCCTGCTAACACAGGGCTGTTGCACATAATTGGTTGGGAGGTGGGGCATGCTGTGGCAAGACTGCTACACAATATAGCATGTGGAACAACTAGAATTTTGAGACACATCACTACCCTTCAAAGTTCCTTGGCAATTGCTTCCAATAGAAATTTCTTAAAGGCTGTTTGGAACTTAGGTCTGACCTCCCACCATATTTCCAGAGCTCTTGTCCCCAGACTGCCCTAATTTTCTCTGTAGGTGTTTTCACGGGAAACAGAGATCATATGCAGATGTAGTCACTGAGAAGAATGCAGTGAGGTGGAGAGAAATGAACTGTGTAGACTCAGTTGTGTTATACCACTTGTTTTGAAAATGCCAATTTGTTCCAATACCATTGATGTATTCAGGAACAATTTGAGCTTAGTTTTGTATTGGCTTATGTTGGCTGAACACAGAAATCTGTACTCAGTGGAACCAAATGATGTAAGAACACACAAAATGTGTACCCCCCCAAACATGCACTATCCATCTTAGTTCACCAGGAGAGCTATACATCACATCATCTGATCCGCTGTGACAACTTTCTGTGCCATTTCAAATAAGTTTCCTGCCAGCATTTTACAAGCAGCAACCCCCCTGAAGCTCTCTTCCACAAGCAAACTCCAAGTCCTTTCTCAAGGTAAAATGCAATATTTATGGTATTTATGTATTTTTTAGTCATGCAGCAAATGTAACACCATTTTTATTAGACTCCTATATTTTTGAAATGTCACAGATACAGTTTGTGTGTGTCACTTTAAACCCATTTTCCCATAAACCCCATGTTTTTTCTTGCACAATTTTGCACAGCATGATGTTTTTGAGGAACACATATGTTACTTATAGCAGAACTGGCTGTACATTGAAGCACTCTGTGGCTGGAAATAGAAAGGAGCTATTGCACTCTTGGGTCAAAGGACAAGGGCAAAGAAGCAGTCTCTGAAACCCTAAGGGGTAGAGTTGCCCAGCTCCCTACCAGCCAGAAGCTCAGCATAAAGAGAGCCTGTGGAGTAAACAGCTTGACCTCACCCTCCTCCCACCCTCCAATCTTTGACAATTACCTCCTATTGCTAGAACCCAACTGGAAGCTAGTGGGCTAAGGAGCCTGTGAAATGTGTCCACAGAAAACAGGCTAAACACAGAGCAGAGCAGAGCGAGAGGGTAAAGCATAGCCCTGAAGGCATCCCCTTGCCTGATGCCATGGGAAAATTACTTTTTAAGAAACTGTTTTTATTTCATTATGTAAATCAATTTTATTCTCTTTGTGGGTTGCTCTTATGTAGACTGGGGGTTGGTAGAGTCACATGAAGGTGTTGTTCTAAACAAAGGGAAATTTTCTGCCACAGAAGAGGAACTACTACTACTGCAACCAAATCAAACAGTAGACAACTGAGACAACATATTTCTGCCACTTTTCATTATATATGCTCACACACTTATATTTATAGTCACTTCCACATGAGCCCCTTTCTAAGGGCAAGGAAGTTTTCACTGACAGTTTCTAAATTTTGTCCAAATTGGTTGGATAATGTTAAATACTTTACTACATTTTGTGCTTGGTCAACACAGGGAGAAAATGCTTTTGGAACTCCAACTATGTTAAAGCTGAGGAAATATTGTGTGTGTGTATTTTGTGATGCAGGTTTATTCTTCAGCTCTGCCAAGGTATAAGAGAGAACTGCTAAGGAGATACTATAATTCACTTGCTTATATACCACTCCTTCAATTAGTAGGTTAATTCTTTTTGGTCATAGTATAGGCAACTGGCTATTTCCCTGAATGTTTGAGTACTATAGTGGAGTTGGTGGTGAGAAGAAATGAGCCTCTGTAGGTGCTGCTGATTTTTCAGATGCCCCATCTTGACATGAGAATCAGAAGAGACCATGAGCTCATAATTTTAAGGGTAGTTGTACAAAACAATATGAAAACTTAAATGAATCAATTTAGCATTGATTAGGATTTATGCTCCCTGCCCAGAAGCAGCCTGCAAATAAGAGCAGAGACATTTTATGTTGTCCTATAGAGTTAAGATATTCATCTGAGTAAATGAAATACAAAAAATTTTCACCTTCAGAAGAGGAGTAAAATATGTCACTTAAGAAATTTTCCCCAAACTTTCCTTTTTTGAAGGAGGAGGCTCAAATCTTATTTTTTATCAATGAAATTTATTCCAACATTAGCTACAATTGACTAGGCTTTATGCTAAAGTGAAGTGAAATGCTCATCCTCGTTCACTTATGACTGTGAAAAATAATTTAATGATACTGATGTTAACAAGGATAATAGAGATGAAGATACAGATTCTTACAGAAGTCTCATGTACTTTTAAAATTGACATACAATTCATACACTATAACATAAACCTTTTAAAGGGTACAATTCTGTGTTTTTAGCATATTCATAAATTTGAAATTCTCTAATAGTTTTATAGTTTTATCTTGTGTATTTCAAGATAATTTTGAATTAATCCATTTTGAATTAATTTTGTGTACAGTGTGAGGAAGGGGTCCAACTTGATTCTGTTGCATGTGGCTATCAAGCTGTCCCAGCATCATTTGTTGAAAAAAGCTATTATTTTCCCATTGAATTGTCTTGACACCCTTACTGAAAAATCAATTGACTGTAATTATATGGTTTTGTTTCTGGGCTCTCAATTATATTCCAGGCTCATGGACTTTTACAATTAGATGAGCCCTTTTGGTTATGGAGAGTCAAGTAGTGCACTTGTCTGTGTAAATGCCTGTTCACTGTAGTTGGTCATAAATGAGTGAAGTGGTCAGGTACACTGGGGGAACAGCTTTACCCAATGGTTGCCCTATGGAAATACAAGATGAGGTTGATTACACCTTTTTGTTTTTCAAAAGGAGCCATAAATTGTATATTTTTCTGACAAAATGTCTTGATTGATATTTAGGCAACTAATTTAGTTAAAAAATGCAAATTGGCCAAATAAAACCCACCTTTACATTGTACTTGATACCTAAACCATCAGTTTTTAACCTCTGAGACAGTTCAACTCTTTTATTTGTATAGATAAGGTTGACAAGAATCAGAGAGTTTAGATGCCAAACTCAAGTTTCATTGTTAATTTTTGGTAGACTCAGAACTAGAAGTTTGAATCTATGTTTTCTATTTCCCAGTTTAATATAACTAATATACCACAATTCTAAGAATTCACTTTTTTTCTAATAACATTTTCTTATTACCATGAATGTATATTGTGTTTCCCTTTTGATATTAAAAGAGAGGGAGAAGAA
>PVIA01016626.1:0-18210 GCA_004024845.1 Tonatia bakeri | reverse complement strand
ATTTCATCATTTACATAGCTTCAAAACAAACCTCTCTTTTTCCTATTGAGGTATATTTGGATAAAAAAAAATTGTATTTAACAGAGACCATGCCAGAGATGCCATGTTCAAAAATGAATCTTATTTAATTAGGATGAACTTACTATTAGGAAATAAGGACTGCACCTCATATGTGGAAACACTGCCTACAGAATCTTCCCAGAAAACTTACCTTCTCCATACGCTCTGGCTAGTGTAATCTCAGCCTTACTGCTAATAAGGAATGCTACTTCAGGACAGACCTGAAACATTGGCAGACTTGGGCATATCAGGGAAGGAGGAACACCCAGTTGTATAGCTACTGCTGGAAAACTTGGTTGGTAGAGGCAAACTGGGTGCCTTTGTTCCTAGACTTGGGAAGACAAATGGATAGCCACAATTCACATACTTCTGTAACACTGATATGATCAAAGTATGACCAAGGGCTTTATGAAGCTTCTAGAGAGAAGTTAATTTGGCAAGCAATAGTATCATATAGCTTTAGTTTTTTTTTTAAACCACACAATAAGGAAATCTTTGTTTATTAATCAGTACCTCTTGTGGCTCCTATGTAAATTAAATTGGCCAAATGGAAAAAACCCACCAAGTTAATGATATAAATAAGAAAATTCCAGAACAAACCTATATGGTCAAGTCTATTTTTAACGGGCAGGAATTTGCCAGAAGAAGGGGCAAAGCAAGCATGACTGATACTTGCCCTGCTGCCATTTTGACTTAGCATATAATTTATCACAGCCATAAAAAAGACAAACAAAACTAATGAAAAACCTCAGAAACACTTGGCATTCTTAAACTAAAAATAAAAAAAAGACAGAAACACTTAATTCAATACTAGTCTCTAAATGAAGACTTGAGCACTTCTTGCTAGCTGCTAACAACTTTATTCCTGATTGTTGCTATATGATATCTACAGACTGATGGCAACCCTTGAAATATAATTATGTGAGGAACAAAGTACTATAGTGACAATTTTTCATTTTTTTTCTTTCTTCTTTTTTCTTTTTGCTCTGTTCTTTGTTTGGAGAGCCCAGTTGTTCTCCAGTACAGTATCTCTGACAAAGTAGTGGGTGTTATAAATTCTTTTCTCAGTGATTTTGTGTCTGAGTTCTCCCTTCACAATTGGTAATTGTTGAAGCTGGGTGAGAGGTACTTAGGTCCTTTTACTCTTCTCTCCAATTTTGTATACAGTCGTCCCTTGGCATCTGCAGGGGATTGGTTCCTGGAACCCTAGGGACACCAAAATCCAAGGATGCTCAAGTCCATTATATAAAATGGCATAATACTTGCATATAACCTATGTACATCTTCCCATATATTTTAAACCATCTCTAGATTTCTTATAATACCTTATACATTATGAATGCTATGCAAATAATTGTTATACTGTATTTTTATGTAATAATGATGATAAAAATTCTTTGTACATGTTCACTACAGAGGCTGCAACTATAGGCCTAACTACTAACCCAGCTTTGCCATCTTCTGTCAATAAATCAATGTTTTCTGGCAAACCACTTAATTTTTGTGAGTGTCAGTTTCCACATCTTTAATGTGGGAATAATAGAATTTCTGGGTCAGTAAAGCATTTAGCACAGAACTTGCCTCATAGTTAATGCTCAGTAAATCAAATAATTACACTATCCTATATCAACAATTCTAAGTGCATGTTTTCATATTCTAACATCTCTGAAATTGGGTTGCATCTCATTATGAATGGCATATCATGGTTCATGGGGACTTTTTATTTCTTTAGTGGTATGTATTGAATAAAGTAATGGTGCATACTAGAAATGGATAGCATCTGAGATTCAATATAATATGGTATCAATCATGGTAAAGCTATATTCCCAAATTCTATTTTAAGATTATTTTGAATACATAACCAATTTAACATTTAAACAATTTCAAAGTATGAGCAAAGTATTTCCAAAATATCACAAACAGAACAGTTTTGAGACAAACTATTTTTCGCAAAAAATGGTTTATCAACTCCATCTTTGTATAAAATCCATGGAAGAAATCCAGCCAATCAACATGCAACTGCTGCCACCTGAAAAGTTAAAAAAAAAAAAATCAGACTTCGAGTCTGAGAACATACAAATATTTCCTTTACCATATCTACAGTAATTGTCTGCTTTTCCATTTGACTGCTTTTAAAATTCCATTTACCCCTGCTATTTCTTCTGTCCCAGTTACAGTTCAATGATGAGGAGGAAGAGGGAAGTTTTGGGCTGTCCCTTTTTTCCAAACAGACACTTGTGGATGTGAGGAATCCAACCACCCCCAGCTATGGTAGCCTTGATTAGAGAATCTAACTCTTCGCCATCACGGATCGCAGGCTACAAGTAATGTCGAGTGAACGTGTTTGCTTTGAGATCCTTGAAAGTATTAGCTGCCACCTCCAGCACCTTGGCAGGGAGGTCCTCCAGACTTGCAGCACTGAACACAGCGGCGGTGGCGCCCACCCTTTTGTGGATTCTGGTGCGATTCTTCAAATGCCTGTGGATGTAGCCCCTGTAGCCAGGTCTTTGTGAGTAAGACGCTGTCTTATCCTTGTCCTTCCCACTGTCCTCAGCTTTGCCTCTAGCTATGATATCCACTGCTCCCACCCTCGCTTTTGCTGAGACGCCGCTGCTTCTGCAGCACTGACAGCCAATGCTGGCATAACTGAAGCCGGACAACAACCCTTAAACCTCTATGAATGAAAAATAAAAATATATAGGGCTACACACATTATTAAAGAGATATTGTTAGTGCTTTTATGCATTAACATAGGGCTTAATCTGATTTTAACTAGATTCCAAGCTTTCAGGTTACTTTGAGGCAGTGTTCAATTTTTTTTTAATCTATCATCTATATCTATCTATCTATCTATCTATCTATCTATCTATCTATCTATCTATCTATCTATCTATCTATGAATCTATGAATCTATCTATGTATCTATCTATCTATCTATTTATCTATCTATGTATCTATCTATCTATCATCTATCTATCTATATCTTCCCCCCCACCCCAGTAATTTTCCCCCACCCCAGCCATCCCCATCAACCACCCTTGATCCTGCCCCCCTTTGTCTTTGTCCATGTGTCCTTTATACATGTTCCTTGATGACCCTTCCTCTTCTTTCCTTGTTATCCCCTCTTACCTCCCCTCTGGTTACTGTTGGTTTGTTTTTTATTTCCATGTCTCTGGTTCTGTTTTGCTCATTTGTTTGTTTTGTTGATTAGAATTCACTTATGGATGATACCTTATGGTATTTTTCTTTCACCTCCTGGCTTGTTTCATGTAGCATAATACTCTCCAGTTCCATCAATGCTGTCACAAAGGGTGGGAGTTTCTTTCTCTCTCCCTTTTTTTCTCCTTCCCTCCCTCTTTCCCTCCCTCCCTCCCTTCCTTCCTTCCTTTTTCTTTCTCTCTTGTTCTTCCTTCTTCCTTTCTTCCATTTTCTTTCTGCTGCATAGTATTCCATTATGTCAATGTACTATAGTTTTTTGATCCATTCATTTACTGATGGGCACCTAGATTGCTTCCAGCACTTGGCTATTGTAAATTGTGCTGCTATGAACATTGGGGTATATAGGTTCTTATGGATTCGTGTTTCAGTGTTCTTAGAGTATAATCCTAGCAGTGGAATTGCTGGGTCAAAAGGCAATTCAATTTTTAGTTTTCTGAGGATATTCCATACTGTTTTCCACAGTGGCTGCACCAGTCTGCATTCCCACCAACAGTGCCCTAGGGTACCCTTTTCTCCACATCCTCTCCAACACTCATTGTTTGTTGATTTGTTTATGTTAGCCATTCTCACTGGTGTGAAGTGGTATCTCATTGTGGTTTTAATTTGCATCTCTCTGATGGCTAGTGATGCTGAACATCTTTTCATATGTCTCTGGGCCCTCTGTTTGTCCTCTTTGAAGAAGTGTCTGTTCAGGTCCTTTGCCCATTTTTTAATTGGGTTGTTTGTCTTCCTAAAATGGAGTTGTGTGAGTTCTTTATATATTTTGGAGATCAAACCCTTGTCTGAGGTATCATTGGCAAATATCTTTCCCCATACACTTGATTCTCTTTTCATATTAATGCTGTTTTCTTTAGCTGTGTAGAAGCTTTTTATCTTGGTGAGGTCCCATTTGTTTATTCTTTCCTTTATGTCCCTTGCTCTAGGAGACATATCAGTGAAAATATTACTGTGTTGAATATCTAGATTTTCCTGCTTATGTTCTCCTGTAGGACTTTTATGGTGTCATGACTTATATTTAAGTCTTTTATCTACCTTGAATTTATTTTTGTGTGTGGTGTAAGTTGGTAATCGAATTTCATTTTTTTGCATGTAGCTGTCCAACTCTCCCAAAACCATTTGTTGAATAGGCTATTTTTACCCCATTTTATGCTTCTGCCCCCTTGTCAAGTATTAATTGACCATAGAGACTTGGGTTTATTTCTGGGCTCTCTAACCTGTTCCATTGGTCTATGTGTCTGTTCTCATGCCAGTACTAGGCTGTTCTGATTACAGTGGCCTTTTAATACAGTTTGGTATCAGGTATTGTGATCCCTCCTACTTAGTTCTTCTTTCTCAAAATTGCTGCTGTTATTCAGGGTCACTTATGGTTCCACATAAATTTTTGAAGTGTTTGTTCTATATCTGTGAAATATGTCATTGGTACTTTAATAGGGATTTCATTGAATTTATAAATCACTTTGGGTAGTATGGACATTTCGATGATGTTAATTCTTCCAATCCATGAACACGGTATATGCTTCCATTTATTTTTGTCTTCCTTAGTTTCTTTCTTCAGTGTTGTGTAGTTTTCTGCATACAGGTCTTTTACCTCCTTGGTTAGGCTTATTCCTAGGTATTTTATTTATTTTTTGTTGCCCTATTAAATGGGATTTTTTCCTGATTTCTGTTTCTGATATTTCATTGTTGGTATACAAAAATGCCTTTGATTTATGAATATTGACTTTATTACTGCTGTTTTGCCAAATTTATTTATTAGGTTGAGTAGTTTTTTTGTGGAGTCTATAGGATTTTCTATGTACACTATCATGTCATCTGTGAACAATTACTATTTTGCTTCCTCCTTTTCAATTTGGGTGTCTTTTATTTCTTTTTATTGTCTAAGTACTATGGCTAGGACTTCCAATACTATGTTGAATAGAAGTGGTGAAAGGAACAAGACATCCTTGTCTTGTTCCTGATCTTAGTGAGAAAGTTTTTAGTTTTTGCCCATTGAATATGATGTTGGCTGTAGGTCCCTCATATATAGCCTTTATTATGATGAGGAATACTCCCTCTATTCCCACTTTGCTGAGTGTTCTTATCATAAATGGGTTTTGTACCTTATCAAATTGCTTCTTCTACATCTATTAATATAATCATGTGATTTTTTTGTCTTTCCTTTTGTTTATGTGATGTATTACGTTTATTGATTTGTGAATATTGTACCATCCTTGCATCCCTGGGATGAATTCCACTTGATCATGGTGTATGATCTTTTTAATGTGTTGCTGGATGAATTTTGCCAATATTTTATTGAGGATTGATCATGAAAATTTCAATGTGGTGTGTAGTGATACTTCCCAGGTGCATGTGTATTAAAATTCATCAGGCTTTACTGTACCTTCCAGGAGTAACCAAAACAAGACATTCTGGATTTGTCAAAAAAAAAAAAAAGTGTGTACTTGTTCTTCATACCAATATTGGTGCAACCCTCATTCACAGGACTATCACCTGGCACAATACACTCCCCTTGGCTTGCACTGTTCAGCCTGAGGGGCCAGTGCCACCCAAGACCCAGCTACTTAGCCAGGTGATACCTCCTCCTGGTCTCCCACCTGACACTGAAGCTTAGAAGGGAGGGGCAGGGATTAAAAACTGGATATATTGGGTATTGTTATTAGACTATGGGTCTTATTTAAATGTTCTGTTTTAGCTGGATTTTCTGACACTGCTTATGGGGTGAGGGTCCTTTCCCATTATTGCCAGGTAAGTGTGGACATCCAGGTTGTTCACTTGGCCTTTATTGACCCCTGAGGGTGAGGTTCTCCTTACTGTTGGAGATTGTGGGAGAGGAGTTCCAGCTCCCAATCAGGGCTTCAGTGATGCCTCAGTGGAAGAGATCATTGTGAGTCCTCATATGTGAATTCCCTGACACCGTGGTACCTCATTGCTACTGCATGGTGGAGAAAGCCTCCTCCAACACCACCCCAGTAAGGAGAGGGTGCACCTCCTCTTTACTGCTGGGTGCAGGGTGGAAGTCCAGGCTCTCCCCAAACTTGATTGACTTCAAGGAGTGGAGGAATGGCTTTCTTAGTATCCAGCAGGGATGAAAAGTCATGGCCTTCTCTGATACTACCACCATCTGCAGCCCCCAGGGCAGAAGGGGACTGGGAAACCTCATTATAACCCACACATGGTCATCCTGCCCTTTGGGACTCTGAATGCCACCCTCATGACCATCTGGTGTTCTGAGGATGTTGGTAGGGGAGGGTTCTGCCAACCAAAGGTGGGGGTAAGGATAGTACCCTTCTGGGACTCTGAATGTGGGTAAAGACCATTGCCAAGCCCAGAAAATGCAAGCATGTCTGCCCCTTACCATATTGGAATTGGGGAAGCCCAACTGAATTCTCCAAACACTGACCTGACTGAGTGTCCCTGGGTTGTCTCTTTACTGTCTCTTCCTTTACTCAATAAATAAATCTGCAGCTGGATGGGAAGCCTTCTTCTCACCACTGTGTGCTTTGAACAGGTGACTTCATCTCTCTGAGCCTTAGTTTCCTCAGCTGTAAAATGGGGATGACAATAATACCACTTTCAAAGTTTTTTCAGGATTTAATAAGAAAGCAAGAAAGACCCTCAGCTAAGGGGAATGCTAGTTGCTGTTCCCCTCCACACCTCCCACCCCCTCATCCCAACAGATGTCCCTGCCTGGTCTGAGAGTTCTGGGCCTGCTGGTTCATTTGGGGTTGAGCAAGGAGAAAGGCTAAGGTCACAGCTAGAACCAACAAGATATAGTCTCTGGGCCCCTGGAGGAATCACTGGCCTTCTCTGGGCCTCAATTTCCCCATCTGTGGAAGACAGGAGCTGCACTGCAAAATCAGAGACAGCAGTACCTGGTACATTCTGGAGTGATTTGTCTGCTTCCACACTTATCTGCTTCCCAACAACCTTTGGGGGCCTCCAGTGTAATCAACGGCCCCACTATACAAAAAGAAAATGTAAACAAACAGCTAGTAGTGGTTCTTGGCTTGAACCGCTCTCTTGTCTGAGTAGCTTGGTCCTCTTGGAACCTGAGCTAACTTTGGAGGGGCTTCTCACCCTTTCCACTTCCATTCCTGCTTCCATTGGAGGTGCTTACTGCAAGGAGCAGCTGCTACCCCACCTCCCTCAGGCTCAGCACAAAAGGCAGTGACAATCCTGGTGTTCTGTCTCCACCCAGTCTGGAAATTTATTGAGAAAACACATGAGTGTGGGCCTGGGTGGGAGGGCATTCTGGGAGACTGTACTGCCTCTCTGGGCCTGCAGCCCAACAGCCACAGAATGAGACTCAGTTTCTTCAGCAATCTGAGCATCTACTGTGTGCCTGACACTGATAGAGGACAGAGGTAGAGAGGAAGAAGTGGGAGACATCTCTGCCCACAAACAGCTTGGTCCAAATCACAGAAGCCCCTATGTATTGGGGACTTATTGTGTGGTTGTTTCCTTAATTCTCACAACCAAGCTATGGGTGCTATTATTATCTCCAAGTGAATTTCTAGAAAATGAGGTTCAGAAGGAAAGTGATTTGTCTCAGGTCACACAGTTAGTAAGGGTTGCGAGCTGAGAATTAGAAACATTTTTTTTGAATCAGACAGTTTGTTTTTAGGTGTTGACCTTCTAAAGACAAAATAGCGCTTATATTCAAGCATATTTAGTTTACTGTTTATTTTGTAGCTTCAGTCATCTCTCTTTTTTACTAGTATTTGCCTAGTGTATCTTCCCAACATTTTAATCAGACACATTTATGTGTACTTTTGTTTAGGTATGCCATTTATAATTTATCCAATTTGGATAAAGCTTTTGTGCCCTCAGGTAAAGTCCATTTAAATTTAGTATGAGTACTGCTCTTGATGTAGTTATTTTTTCTGTATTTTTGCTGTTTGTCCTGGTAGTTCTATGCTTTTATTCTTTCTCTGTTTCTTTTGAATTGGTTCTCTGTAATTACTACTTTTGGAATTTGTATGATTGATTACACTATATGGAATTCATACACCCTACCATTACTTAAATTACTCTTAAAATTTGAACATGCAAAGTTAATGTAAAATGCAAAGTAATCAACATATTCATCTTACTTTGAATAAAGAACCTTTCAAATCTGATCACCATCCAGTGCACCTTACAGGTGACTTTTGCCTAATATTTTTCTTCTAACTTGTTTTTTAAAAAATTTTATTTGGGACTTCTGGTCAAGATGGAGGCATAGGTAGACACATTGTGCCTCCTCACACAACCAAAATAAGGACAACAACAATTTAGAAATAAAATAACAACCAGAACAGACAGAAAATTGAACTGTATGGAAGTCCGACAACCAAGGAGTTAAAATAGACACATTCATCCAGACTGGTAGGCGAGGTGGAGTTGAACAACCAGGAGGAAAGGGGTCGCGGCACAAACAGCGGTGGCACTGGGCACACAAGGCACCCTGGGCGCGCAAGCTGGTAGTGGGCGGACACTGGGCACGCAGGTGGTGGCTGGCAGACCCCAGGTGTGGGGTGGCAACAGGCAGACCCAGTGAGGTGGTGATTGTGAAGCAAGGCACTGTGCACCAGATGGCTGGCTGACTGGGTGGTTCCACATTCACGCGCAGATAAACCGGGTGAAACTGGGGAGCGAGACAGACCACGCACCTCAGGGTCCTAGTGCTGGGAAACAAAGCCTCGAAACACCGATTGAAAACACCTGTGGGGGTTGAGGCACAGGCAGACTCCCAGCTTTACCGAAGAGTTTGTTGGAGAGACCCACAGGGTCCTGGAATGTACACAGGCCCATTCACACAGGAATCAGCACCAGAAGGGCCCAGTTTGCTTGGAAGAAGAGGCAGAGGGGATTGGAATCAGACAGAGAGCACAGCGGGCACCATTATTCCCTCTTGGGCCCCGCCCCCACATACAATGTCACAATCCAGTGACTGGGTTGCCCCACCCTGGTGAACACCTAAGGCTCTGCCCCTCATTATATAACAGGTGCATCAAGACAAAAAAGGAAAAAAGGCCCAAATGAAAGGACAGCTCAAAGCTCCACAGCAAATACAGCTAAGTAACCAAGAGATAGCCAACCTACCAGATGCACAGTTCAAAGTACTGGTGATCAGGATGCTCACAGAATTGGTTGATTTTGGTCACAAATTAGATGAAAAAAATAAAGGCTACAATAAATGAAATGAAGGAAAATGCACAGGGAACCAATAGTGATTGGAAGGAAACTGGGATGCAAATCAATGGAGAGGACCAGAAGGAAGAAAGAAAGAACCAAACAGAAAGGAATGAAGAAACAAGAATTCAAAAAAATTAGGAGAGGCTTAGGAACCTCTGGGACATCTTTAAACGTTCCAACATCCAAATTATAGGGGTACCAGAAGGGGAAGAGGAAGAGCAACAAGTGGAAAACTTATTTGAACAAATAGTAAAGGAGAACTTCCCCATTCTGGCAAAGGAAATGGACTTCCAGGAAGTCCAGGAAGCTCAGAGAGTCCCAAAGAAGTTGGACCCAAGGAGGAACACACCAAGGCACAGCATAATTACATTACCCAAGATTAAAGATGAGAGAATCTTAAAAGCAGCAAGACAAAATGAGAGAGTTACCTACAAAAGAGTACCCATCAGACTGTCAGCTGATTTCTCAAAAGAGACCTTGCAGGCAAGAAGGGACTGGAAAGGAGTATTCCAAGTCATGAAAGGCAAGGACTTACATCCAAGCTTACTCTATCCAGCCAAGCTTTCACTTAGAATGGAAGGGCAGATAAAGTGCTTCTCAGAGAAGGTCAAGTTAAAGGAGTTCCTCATCACCAAGCCCTTATTATATGAAATGTTAAAGGGACTTACCTAAGAAAAAGAAGATAAAAAACATGTACAGTAAAATGACAGCAAACTCACAATCATTAACAACTGCACCTAAAACAAAAATAAAAACAAACTAAGCAAACAGCTAGAACAGGAACAGAACCACAGAAATGGAGATCACATGGAAGGTTAGCAACAGGGGAGTGGGAGGAGGAGAGAGGGGAGAAGGTATAGAGAATAAGTAGCAGAGATGGTAGGTAGAAAATAGACAGGGGGAGGGTAAGAATAGTATGGAAAATGTAGAAGCTAAAGAACTATTATGACACATGGACATGTACTAAAGGGGGGAATGTGGGTGGAGAGTGTGTGCAGGGTGGAGGGGAAGGAGGGAGAAATGGGACAAGTGTAATAGCATAATCAATAAAATATATTTAAAAATTTGTTATTTGGGAAATATTTCATTTCTGCCTACTCATACATTTACTAACATTGTTGTTCATTCTGACATCTCAAACTTTTATTTTGAAATCATTCTCCTTCAGTTATTTAATTACCTTAGTTTGTCTCTGAAAAATCATTTTCATTTTTATTGTCATTTCAATAAATTTTGACAAGTACATAACTCTATAGTTCAGGTCTTTCTTATCATTCCCTTTGTTTTTCTTAAGTTGCAACTCAGCATACCTATAGGTGGCTTTTAAATTTATTCATACTCTGTGGTTTTCATCCTGTCTCCTAAGGCTGATAAATCATGTCTTTATCAAATCTAACAAGTTCTTTACTGTTATTACTTGAAACATTTTATCTCTTCCATTCTCTCCATTTTTTCCTTGGAATAAAGTTAGATTATCAGACCTTCTAACTCTGTTTCACATTGTTTAACTGCTTTATTTGAATATTTTATTTCTTTGTATATATGAGCTGGGAAAACATGTCAGATCTACCTTCCATTTCTGTTTTTTCTTCACCTATCTCTAATCTGGTATAACTCATTAAATTAGTATTTAATTTTAACTTTTATATTTTTTATTTCTAGTAGTTCTAATAGTAGTAGTTCAAGTTTCCTTTTATAATCTGTCCTTTTAAAAACCTGGACATTATGTTTCTTTGACTTTGTTTCCAATTCTATGCTTAGTTTTTAAATATTTAAAAGATGTTTATGATTCTAACAATTATAGAGTCTCAAGTGCCTGGATATCTAATGTGAGACAAGAATATAGCTGAATTTCTACTTATCTGAACATCCATGTGCTCTTATCCTCTCTAGTTATCTGGCACTTACATTTAGTGGGTTCCACATCTCACTTCCTTCTTTTCATTACTTTGCTTTATAAAATAGTATGTATTACAGATGTACATTTTGTAAAAGCATGATTCAACTCATATTTGGACATGTTTCTATGGAAGAGAAAAGCAAACTATTTATTTGCTTTTAATATCACTAGTGACAAAATTAATCATAGGTCTTAATAAACATAGTCATGTATCAGCACTTAATTTAGATGATCACATTGCTGTCCTGAAATAAAATTAGGATCTTCTTACTAAGGAAGAAGGGGAAATGGAGGAAGGGGAAAGGCACCAGTATAACCTCCTCCACTGTATTCTTGAGTCCTCATTTTCTGTATGTGTGAGGATTCCTGAAAAGGGCAGTACACATGTTCAATAAATGTGGATAAAATTATGAATAATTAAAGTCTAACAAGTGGGTATAGGAGTTGACAATAAAATTCAATGTATTTTTAAAAAAAATTATTTTATTGTTGTTCAATTACAGTTGTCTGCATTTACCCCCCACCATTCCCTCCCACCCCAGCCAAACTCACCTCTATCCCTTGCTTCCATCCTCCGCCCCTTGGTTTTGTTTATGTGTCCTTTATAGTTGTTCCTGAAAACCCTTCTCCCCACTGTTCCCTTCTTCCTTCCCCTCTGGTTACTGTCAGATTGTTCTTAATTTTAGTGTCTCTGGTTATATTTTGCTTGCTTTTTTCTTTTGTTGAGTAGGTTCCTGTTAAAGGTGAGATAGTATATTGCCCCAAGAGTTAATGCTTTTCGTGTGCTTAGGACATTCTCCTGTCTGTATCTAAGGATTCAGAGTGAGTGCTAGACAGTGCTGCCTTGGGCAGTACTGGTCATGAGGTTCGGGGAGTGTGAATGTTAAGAGGCTCCTATAGCAATCTGGGGCTTTTCAGTGCTGTGAAATAGTGACTCTAGAAGTCCAGATGCAATGGCTGCACTTGGGTATAGAGGTGTGATAGATTACTCAGCTACCTTGTCTGCAACCATGAGTTAATGCTGAGATTTTCATAAAAAATGTTGCAGATGCAAAGGAATGATAAGAGTGATCTGGTTACACTCTGTCCTTGGGAGAATTAGCACAGACTTCAGGAAGTTATTTTAAAGATATGCAGTAAGTTTTTGCTGCTTCAACTCAGGGTGAGGGAGTTTTTGCAAGAGCAAGCCTCAAAGCAGCCTCGGTATAATGCAGGCCAGGTTTCCCATGGGAAAGCCAATCCATGGGTTTGGGTTCCTGTGTGCCGATGCGCACCTATAGGCTTTCCAATAGGACTGGGCTACATTTGCCATTCTACTCAGATCAGTTCCCTATACATAGTCTTTTCCTTTCCTTTCCTTTCCTTTCCTTTCCTTTCCTTTCCTTTCCTTTCCTTTCCTTTCCTTTCCTTTCCTTTCCTTTCCTTTCCTTTCCTTTTTTCTTTTCTTTTTTACTTTTAATTGTAGTATTATATATGCACAGAAAAAATTTTAATGTCATGATCAAACAGCTGTATAAATTTGCACAAACTATAATCATCCTCTAGGTTAAAAAAAAAAGACAAAAGTCAAAATACATTATTGGAAGCAGGCTCCAGCTCCAGACCCAGGATAACCTGCTGCCCCAGCAGCCCCCTCCCAGCCTGGAGGTTCTGGGGCAGCGGGATAGTCCTTCTGAGAGCTGGAGCTACATCCTGTTCAGTCCCATTAGTGTCATCAATTTTCTGAGGATACCCAGGAGGCTGCTGCCAAGAAGCAGAGCCTGCAGTGTCAGGCCAAGCTTCCTCCAGTGAGCTCAAAGTTATGAAGACAGGTGTGGAAGAGTATTGGAGCAAAGCCTCCTGCAGGTTCCACCCTGGGCCTCCCCTGCCCCCAGGGAAGAGACTGAGTGTGGAGTCTGGAGTTTTACACCTGTCCACCAGCACAGCCATGGAGGGTGAGCCTGAGTTCCCCTTGCTGAGGCAGAAAGGCTGAGTCTGTAGGAAGCCCCACCGGCTGTCCAGGAAGAGGCTGAAGAGCAGACCTATGAGGAGCCTGTAGTGAGATTCAGAGGAAATACGGCTGTAGCCTCCAAAGGAAGATGGCAAGAGTGAGAATGGGCTGCTGGAGGCCTCTAACACCTTCAGGGAAGCAGCGGCTGGACACACCCCATTACCAGAAATACTTCAAGGCTCCAAGCTGCCCCAACCCAAGGCTGTGGTGGTCCTGCTGCAGAGGATGAAGCCAGACAGCAAGGGCCCAGGAAGGCCTGGCATGGCACAAAACCTGCACACACCCTGGGTTCCTGGGCCAAGGAGGAGGTGGAGAAGGAGAAGGAAGAGGCTGTGGCCTCTGTGCCCTCTGTGAAGGCCAATGACCTACTGATAGAGCTGGCTGGCACTGAGGAAGAAGCGCTGACACAAACGTGTGGCAGAAGGGGTTGGGGAGAAGAGTGGACATTAGTGTCCCTGGCTGCAAGGGCTCTACCTACTTCAAAGGTGCAGAAGAGGGCACAGTTATCCCTTGGTTTTCTGTGGTGGTTCCCCTGCAGACCAGGCTGTAGTCCAAGTGGCTGAACTGGAGTGGCCTTGCCAAACACCAAGCACCACCAGGCTTGGGGAGGCCCTGCAGAGGGCGGGCACCACAGTGCAGATGAAGCTGTGGCAAGAGCACTTAGTGGAGCCAGAAAACACTGTCACTGTCATACCCATGTGACCACAGGATGACTACAGCCTGGGGGAGTGGAGATTTGGCAGCTAGCACCTGACCCCTGACCCAGCTGGAGACCCCTGGACCCCTCTCGAAGAGCTACATGGGCTGCCCAGTGTGCAGAGAGGAGGGGCTGGACATCATCATCTCAGCAACTGTACTAGGCTGGCAATCTCCCCGCTGAGGGTGGGGCTGCCAACCAGGCAGGCATTCTGCAGGTCAGCGAGCTGCAGCTCAATGAAGTGGACATGACCATGCCAGACACGACCATGCTGTTTCCCTGCTGACCTTGCCTTCTCTCCAAGGTGAGCCCTTCCCCGCCATCCCTCGCTAGAGCCACTGGGAGCAATGGCCGTCTGTGTTTGCAGTTGCTGCTACAAAAGGTGAACCAGCAGGGCCCGCTACTCTTCATGCACTGTGAGACCATGCAGGTGCTGCACAAGGTGGGCGACACCCTCACCATGCTTGTCTGCGAGGGCTTCAACGCCAGTACCACCCCTCTCCTTCGAGGTGTACTGGGACGTCATTGTGAACACCTTTGTAGCAGGCATCAGTGGTTAGAACATTCTGTAAGACATCTCAACTCTAACAAGAGCTGAGCCCCCAGGGCCCCAATGAGAGAAAGAGCTTTAACTGACCCCGCAGTGGTGACTGGAGACCACAGTCAGGACCTAGAGAGCCTGAGGCTGGACTGCCATGCCCAGTGCTGGCAGCACACAGAGGGTACCGACAGGGGAGGCTGGAGGGAAGATGGCCTAGGCCGCCTACTCTCCCGTAGCCACCTACATCCCTCTCCAAGCCCTCCCATGAGCTGCCCTCCCATGTGAAGCTGGCCTACAGGACATTCCCTGCTGTGTGGGCCAGCACTGCCCCAGGACAGGACTGCCCAACCCTGGAGCAGCTGTCCCTTCTGCAAATAGAAGTACTTTGAGTTGGCAATGCAGGTGTTCGAGGCCATGGGCCCTCCCAATTCATGTCACTGGTGGAGGATGACAACCTGCAGAAGATGCAGGAGGAGTAGAATGCCCGAAAGCTGCAGCAGAAGAGGGCGCTGGTGCTGCAGGAGGCTTGGGACTGAGGCTCACCTCTGTGTGCTGCCAAAGCTGAGCCATGCCATCCTACCCTGCTCTGCTTGCAGAGCCCAGACCTGCTTGTGTGTGAGCTGGTGGGACCTGAACGCTGAGAAGCAAGTCAATTTTATAAGCCAGCATTACCCTAATTCCAAAAACAGATAAATCCATCACAAAAGAAGAAAATTATGGGTCAATCTCCTTGATGAATTGTGGGGTAAAACTAAGTACGCTTCACTCCCAGCCCGTGATGGCTGTCACTTCAGGTGTCTCCCCAAGGGAAATGAGTGGTATAACCCATCAAAATGGAGGTTCAGCTGCCTGCCAGCAACAAAAGCCAAACTCATGAGGCAGGTGCTGGTGCAAAAGGGAAGAGGTGTTATTTAGGTGCTGCAGGATCTGGGAGAATGAGGGACTCCCCTCCCAAAGATCACCTCATCTTCTTGCCCAAGCCCAAAGTTATTATAGGGATAGGAAGGGGAGGGCTTTTTTCCTATCCAATTAATTTGCTAGCTTTTGGCTGCTTGGGCCCTATGCATTTATCTTTCCAGCTTTCAGCCCCCTCAGGCCCTATCCATTCATCTGTCTAGGTTTTGGCCCATAGTATAAAAACCTCTCTCTGCTGCCATCTTGTGTAGTGGGGGAAACATCTTGACTCTCACTGACGGTGAACATGGGCACTTACGATCTTAGCAGCTCTCCCACTTCTCATGGCCCTCAAGTCAACACTGCCAACCCTCAGCAGATTGGGAAGCACCTGAGGGCCTGGGGTGGATCTGCAATATTGCTGGCCCCGAGTCCTGGGGCATCTTCTGCTAGTGGCCCTCTGTGTGCACCTCTGTCCCCAGAATCATAGGGAGCATGCAGCTTCTTGTGTGGTCTACCCAACCCCACAACTAGCAGTTCCAAGTATATCCTAACAACAGGCCCAACAGTCAGCTCTTGTCTTTCAACAGGGTTGTTGACAGCTGGAGGAACTTGCCGGGATCCTGCTCTTTTTTCTTTCTGTTTGAGGAAAGATATCACTCAAGCACCCAATGAGCTGTTACCTGGGCAGACTCTGCCCCTACCCTCAGCCTGGGTACCTGGGGCCCACTGCTGAGCTCACCATGCCCACAACCTTCCATTGGTCTACCCACGGCACCCTGTTGTCCGTGCACCTCCATCTACTCCAAGGCCATCCTGTACTAAGTACCTGCCTATTTGGCCACAATGCCATGTCCCAGCATCCCTGAGACTGTGTTTCAGGATCCCTTAGATGCTGTGCTTTTTCCTGGGGATCCTTACCTCAATCTGCAGGTGTTGCCATCAGAGCACCTGTGGAGAAAGCAGGAAAGAGATGACGGAGCAGAAGTAAAACTCCACAGTTCTAGAGAAGCAGGCTGATCACAGAAGGGACCCTGATGGCTCTGGGGAAGCACAGTCTGCCATCAGGCCCCTGAGGGACCAAGGAAGCCTGTCTTCCTTCGTGCTCAGGCCTGGGCCTCAGCAGAAAATCCTCTGCATGCAGAGCCCAGAAGATAGATGCCACAGGAGTTCCCAGGCCTCTGTGAGGAGCCCCCAAAGAAACATCATCACCAGCTCCTACAGCTCCATTAGAGGTTTCCTGCAGTGCAGAGGAGGAGGCATTGGGCCACTTTCTGTGCCAGGCTGCCCCAAAGATTCACAAAGACAGTGAGCCAGCAGGGCTCTCAGGCTGCCTCCTCAGCTGCTGTGGTTGCCCAAAGAGCCAGCCTGAAAAGGACCAAGATGGCACCAGCAGGCAGAAATGGTCCCTGAGGAACCATTCACCTGCCTGTGACAGTTCTAGGCTTTGAAAACACAGAGTTCCTCTGCTGCCACACAGGTGAGGAAAATCTCTGAAGATGCCACAACATCCTGAGCTGGGTTACAGAGTCACAGCCAAAGACATTGATGCAGAGAAGGAAGCACTGTGGCAACACCTCAACAGTGCTCTATGGGGTGGGACGGAGACTATCTGAGGCTTCGGTGTTCCAGAGACTCTGAGGTCTTCCTCACTGCCTGCTGCAAGGACTGCTCCTGTCACTATTTCTAGCACCCCTTCATCCACCAGCCTGCCAGTCACTTCTGCAGGGAGTGCTGGCCCCTCAGATGGTACATCTGCAGGCTCAGCTCCCCAGCCCACCCCTGACTCTGAGGTAACCCTGTAGACAACACTTTACCTACCTATGTACTTCCCTTGGGACTCTATTGGTAGAAAATAGGCAGCTCAAGTTCCAGCCGAGGCCCCAACCCCTACTCCAGACCAGCCAGCCCTGGGCAGCACCACACAGGCCACCTTGGGCAGAGGCCAGCACCAGGCCAGCCTTTGCTTCCACCCCAGCTGTAGTGCTCTCTGGCACAGCCACTCAGCACTGTGAGGGAAGTGTGGGCCGGAACTCCCATAAGTGCTCTCACAAGGGCACCCTGATGACAAGGACAGGCCCCAACCCTCACACCAACCCTGTGTTTGGAGACATTGCTACCCCCACCTTAAATCCCATCTTCAGAGGTGCACCCAAGCAGGGCCGTCTTCCTTCCACCAAAGGCTCAACACCACCACCAACAAGGCAGCCTCTAGTGGGGTGTCCATCCTGGCCTCCACCCCCTTAATCCTTGATTAAGTTCATTTCCAGGTATTTAGATTTTTTAGATACCATCGAAAATGAAATTCCTTTTAATTTCCTTTATGGATGGTCATTGCTGGTATATAGAAACACAACTGATGTTTGTGTGTTGATCTTATGACTTACAAATTTGCTCATTATGTTTGTTGTTACCATTAGTAGATTTATGATGGACTCTGAAAGAATATATATCTAAGGACTCATGCCATCTGTGATATAAATTTACTTCTTCCTTTCAGATTTGGATGTTGTTTATTTCTTTTTCTTGTCTAATTGCTCTGGCTAGAACTTCAGTACAATATTGAACAGCAGTGGTGAAAATGGGCATCCTTGTTCTGTGCCTGATCTTAGTGGGAAAGTTTTCAGTCTTTCAACATTGATTATGTTGTTATCTGTGGGGCTTTCATAGGTTACTTTTATTATGTTAAGGAAGTTTCTGTCTATTCATGTTTTTCTCAGTGTTCTTACCAT
>PVIA01016625.1:0-18254 GCA_004024845.1 Tonatia bakeri | reverse complement strand
TTTTTTTTTTTACCCCTTCCCCACCACAGGTGTGAGTTGGGGGAAGGGGCACACAGAGCAAGAACATGCAGGGCAGCTTTGCAGCTAATCCATGGCATAGTCATTTAACATACCTATAGCCTTGGGCCGGTTGCTTGGATATGCTAAATAGCTATGGCCATGCTCTGGGCCAGGGGGATGGAAAGGGACACCTCCCCGAGATGTGACTGGGAGGCAGGTCCCCTGAGTTACAGCACTTGCGTGGGAGCTCGGAGGAGATTGGTTCCAGGACATGAGGTAACACTTACCCAGACCCATTATGGTGACCAGAAAAGCTGGAAAGGACAGCAGATTGAGGGCAAGTGTGGCCAAGTATAGGAGGAGTCGGAAATAGGGCTGCAGAGGAAGATTTGGCATGGGGATTTAAACCCAGACACGGCAGCCATAGAAGAGAGAACCACGCAGATTTGGCTGAGTGGGGACTCCTGTGGTCCTGGAAGAGAGAGGACCACGTGGCTGGAGTGGTGGAGAAAGGACCACATGGCTGGAGCAGTGGAGAGAGGACCACGCACCTTTGCCAGAGTGGGGACCCCCACAGCAGTAGTAGGGGGAACCATCACCCGGTTTTAGCAGAGATTCCGGTGACACAGCTGATGGTGCCGAGAACTGAGAGAGGCCTACCAGCCGAGTATGGATTACTGGGAATAACCAGACATTGCCTGAGACTGGACTTCTATTTCCTTTCCTGACATATGGTACCCCAGACTGGGCAAGGGGGAAGGAAGGACTGTGTGCGTTTGTGGGTGTTTTAAGGGACTTTAAGATTTTGATAAAGACATTAGGTCACTACCTTAAGTTTGTATAGCACTAAATAAACGTTTTCCTTTCCTTTTCACAAATCTCTGGCATTGAGAGATATCTTTCCTTTAAGGTGGCGGACAAGACGGACCTGAATCTCTTTCCGTAAGAGTATTATTGTTCCAGGCCCCCTTGGGCTTTGGTTTCTGTAACAATAGTGATGTTACTGATTCAAGGGCTAGATATTAATAACAGCTGGTAGAGAATATGAAAATTTGGCCTTAGGAGAACTGTTTTTGTTTTCATTTTATTTGGGGTGGGAAGTTGGGGCAATTCAAGATTGAATTGCACAAAATAATAAAAAAAGGCCAGTCTCTTGTAGACATGTAGAAGCTGTACTGTGTGCTGGGGCATTTTTAAGACCCATGGGAAGAAGTTAAAATATTACAGAATAAAGTGATATGTGGTCACCTTCTATGATGGACCTCTGGAAGATTGTCAGTTATGGCAATATATGCATTTGATAGCATGAACATAGGCTTACTGGTATCACAGAGATGCTTACATTTAGGGAACAGTGCTAAATAGTTGCTGGGCCAAAGGGATGCTCAGAATCAGAAGTTTAATTGTGCTAATGCCTGAATGCCATGTGCTGTTAAAATAAGACCTCAGCAAACTAGTCCTTCAGGTAATAAGTTGACAGGATTTTTGCAGGGTGTCTGAGCTCCAGTAGGATTCTTTCATTCTCAGAAATACTATCAGCACTAATGGGATCAAAATAAATTAATATAATGGAGTCAGGATAGAACAATATAAAATCATGTCTCTACTACACATTTCCCTTATTGCTTTTACTTAAATTAAGTTTAAGAATAGAATACAAAGAGAAGACAAAATTATAAGACATTCCCTTTGCTTAAGTAAGCTGTATTTATTTAAATTGTGGATTCAAAATAAAACATTTGAAACGTTTCTTCCTATGCTTTATTGCTCACTGTCCTTCTTTCCAAGAAAACTTATCTCCAAGGTTAAAAACCTGTTTAATTTCTCCCAAAGTGAGCATAGAAATAGGATTACCAATTTTTAAATATATAATGTGAACGTAATTATCTCTATAAAGTGGCAGAAATGGAACCATAATTTATGCTATTAGAGTATTTTTCATTAATTTTATAACCATAATTTCCAGTTTTAGTTTTTATAGAAAAATATGTAATTCATTTAATTCTTCATTTTCTTTATGAATTTCCGACCTTATATGTTGATTTTCTACTATGTTTTTTTTTAGCAAGATATTATATAAGATAATCAAGAGCTAACTAGTACACAAGAAAAAGTAGCCATGGGGAACATATACTAAATTCATTTCCCCATTCTTGCTAGCTCTTCTGGCTTCATTTCAAAATATAAAAATAAGATGTTTCTCCAAGTTTTAACCTATAAAATAGCCATTAGAAAGGGCAGATTATCTATGTTCAAAGCTCTTTTTAAAGTCAGGATGGATCCCAGGATAATATTTGGCATTAATTTTATTTAAGTCTTCAATACGTGCAGTGAAAATTTATAAGTAGGTGGGAACATAATGCAGGTTAAATCAAAGACACAAACATTGGCAAAGATATTAATGACTAGGGACATGCACATATGTTTTAATGTATAAATTCTATGCCATGCAATTAGACTTTTTTAATTCAACTTCCCAAATGCATTTACCTGTATTATAGAGAATTCCCTGATAGGTCAGTGAAAATATATATTTCATTTCTTATTGTTACATTAAGATGTTTACATCTTAATCTACTTACAATTAAGTAGATTAAAATTGTAAACTAATGTTTGGTCTTTTCATATTTTATCAGTATTGTAAAGCCTGAATCACTCCATGAGGAGCAGTCAACTCAGTTTGTATCAAAATCAGATTATCTAAACATATACCACATTCCTGAACTTCAAATAAGATGATTATCTAAAGATGTGCTTTTTCCAGAAATAAATTTTTCAACTATAATAATGCATAAAGATGCCTAGAACAATACAACAAAAGTTTATATGCACTCTTTTAAGAATGCATTATGGTTTCTACTGTATCATTTGGTTTTACATTTTTTCTTAAAATTAAAAACAGTTTTAAAAGGTGTGTTTTTCCCTTTTCGTTCATATATGTGCAACCATTTGCCAGATCCAAAATGACACACCACTTCCCACTTACACAATCTTTTCTCATTCAGGGCCTGGGAAACAAATAATTGTAACAAATTGCAAATATATCATAAAATGCTGCATAAAAATTCTTCTTTTGTAACAGGAGGGATTCTGTAAAGTTTCTTGAGAAAGACACATTTCAACTAGTAAAAAACCCTAATGCAGAAATAGCATCCAAAAAATTTAAACCGTTAAGTGAATGGAGATAAAATTTGGAAACCCAAACACACAGAGAGTAGAGAATGACCATGAAATAAAAAAATAGCAGAGAATACAGACTGAACTGCTGGCTCTCTCCATATCTAAGAAGTGAGGGACAAAGCAGGGTTTTGTAAAAGACACCAATGTGGTCAGAAAGGTAAATGTGAAAGCATATACTGTGGTATTAAGGAAGATAGGAGGAGGGAGATCAAGAAGGGAGTACCTTGTATAATGACTATAGAACATTCTAGACCAAGCAGACATTAAAAAAAAAATGCCTACAAATGAAAAAAAACTACATATAGAAAATATCTGTATCTTCTCCATTTTTCTCAACTGCTCTAAAAATTTTAAGTATAAAATGAAAAAAGAATTGAGAAACGCAGAATCTGTGGAAGTGGGACAAGCATCCATGCTTCAGTCTTCAAAAGCAAATCACTACCATAACATTTATCCCTAGACACATCCATCCAGAGGGAAGATATTCAGATCATGAGACTGTTTTTTTTTAATTGTTGTTCAAGTACAGTTGTCTCCATTCCCTGCTTTCACTCCTCCTTACCCCAGCCATCACCACCTCCCATCCTCGATCCTACCCCATTTGTCTTTGTCCATGTGTCCTTTATACATGTTCCTGAAAACCCTTTGCCCTTTCCCCCCATTATCTTCTCCCACCTCCCCTCTGGTTATGGTCAGTTTGTTCTTGATTTCCATGTCTGGTTATATTTTGCTTGCTTGCTTGTTTGTTTTGTTGATTAGGTGAGATCATACGGTATTTGTCTTTCACCGCCTGGCTTATTTCACTTAGCATAATGCTCTCCAGCTCCATCCATGCTGTTGTAAAGGGTAGGAGCTCCTTCTTTTTTTGGTTGCTTTCAGCATTTGGCTATTGTAAATTGTGCTGCTATGAGAATTGGGATGCACAGGTTCTTTTGAGTTGTTTCAGACTGTTTTGAGAGATACTTTTTAGAGTAGGAATGTGAGCAGTGATGGGCAGGGTAGATTGTTTTTTTCTTTGTCCATTGTGTATGTATATATTGATTAAATTTCTATTTAAGAATTTAAAGAAAGGCAACAACACATGGGAGCAGTGCATCATTGCTGGTATTTGAAAGAAAAAAATTTGGGTATATGCTTCCAAAAATATAAAACTGAGCTGGAAGCACCTTCATATTCTTTAAATTCTTATTATCATTCTTCCAATATCACCTGGGAACTATTGCCCTTCCTTTTATTCATTTTATGGCTTTGAAATCATGACCACTTTGAAAGTTTTCCAAAAATAATTACGTAATATAAAATCAGGTGGAAAAATTCTCCAGGGAATACTTTACAGCTTCTCTTGGCAAGTGTGTTCTCATCTTAAGACAGAAATTCATTTACTTTCATAAAGCATGCCTCTTACCCAGTAACTATATAAAAAAATCAATTACTCATGTGTGGTCGATTCTCATTTATAAACCTTTTGAATCAAAAGATAGAATATTCCTTGACAGAATTTATCATTTTTCTTTCCAAATAAACTGAAAATTATATTCAGAAAGTATCTTTATTGCATAGTTTTTTTTCCCCCTCATGATGGAAGAACACAGTTCTCCCCATATCTTTGATTTTCATTCTTGCTTTTTCTCAGTAATAGGGTTGGATTTGGTATTTCCAAGTTGTGAAAATATTTACTTTTAAAAAGCTGAAGAACATACTACAATTGTTCCCTGCTGAGACGGAGAGAGCCATCTGTAGGACTAGAACACCATTTGAACCTGTTCTTGCTCTAAGACAAGCCTCCAAGCACTTGAAAAATCCCTCTGAGAATTTTGATTCCAAATGCTATGGCCTTGTTCCTTTTTCAGATTTGTCTCCTCTTTTCTGAGCAGTTGGCGTGTGATCCTATGCTGCACTCTGAGAATGTTAGAGCTTTGACAGTTTATAGACAGGCAGAGATTCAAGTCAAGGGAAGGGTCCAGCAAGAAGATTGAGTGGATCTCAATCCGTCAGTGAAGGGTAGTGGGGTGGGTGGGGTGGTGGTAAGTGGAGCAGCAGGTTTATGTATGAGTATGTGGGGCTGCTAGTGCAGCACAGGGAAAACTGACGGTTGGGAGAATATCCAGTTGATCCACCCCCCAGGAAAGAATCAGATAACAAGAGAGGCGGCAAGTTTGATTCAAATCCGAGGTAGAAAATGAAAGGATTGCTATAGAATGATGAACTGCCTTAGTAGTTCTGTCCTACCTACTGAAGTGCAGTGTACTCATACATTGTAGAAAGTGGTCTGAACCAAGACTAAAGTTGATGCGGGTCTGTCTGGGATGTTTCTACAATGTTAGACATCTGTTTCATTTGCATGGAGAAGAAGATAATTTGAGAAGATTATTGGGAAAGAATGGAGACAAAATATGCAGAGAGGGGTAAAGAGGAACCGCAGAATGTTCTCTGCCTAACCTGACGTTACGGGTGGCTCAAGTTGCACAGTGAGAGGGACTGCAGGTAGAATCTGAAGGGTCTCTATTTTCGAGTTACTTTGTGGTAGCCAGTTGCACAAGTGGTTCTGCTGAGTTTCCCAAGTGACAAAGAGTGACACAGTGGGATTTAGACAAGTAATCTCTCCATGTTTTCAAGGAGGTCTCTAAACACTCAAGTGCCCAAATCTTTGCAAGCAGCCTTGTCATCTTACACGTGTCTTCACAGCAATAGTAATAGTAATAGTGAAGTACACTCAACTTCACAGGCCAGCAAAAAGAAACCTAGAAGCTTGAAGGAGGGCACAGTGTTACTGCATGATGGCTACCACATGTGGACCAAGGGTACTTTTCAGGTGCCCTCCGTAGATTCCTAGAATAATTTGCAGTCAGGGTGGAGACCTTGTTTTAAGCTTTTATAGGAAGGAGATTTTGAAGTTAATTTGACTTGTTTGTGAAGTGAATAATTTCTACCAATCTAAGACAAATGGCAGGTCTACTAGGATAAATGATATACATTAAGTTGTCCCCATGCTGTTGTCTGTGTCCATGAATTTTTGTGTTTGTTTGTTCATTCATTGCTTTCAGTTTTGTATCCCATATATGAGTGAGATCACATGTTTTTTTTACTTTTCTGTCAGAAGGGTGGTGGGGGGAAATAAAGGGTAAA
Organism: Tonatia bakeri; assembly: GCA_004024845.1. Classification (NCBI taxonomy): domain Eukaryota; kingdom Metazoa; phylum Chordata; class Mammalia; order Chiroptera; family Phyllostomidae; genus Tonatia; species Tonatia bakeri. The sequence continues at coordinate 11,948 of PVIA01016625.1, read as the reverse complement.
GGGGGTTAAATATATGATGACAGAAGATTTGACTTTGGGTGGGCACACAATATAACATACAGATGATATATCATAACTGTGTACTTGAAACCTATATAATTTTATTAACCAATATAACCCCAATAAATTTCATTTTAAAAAGTTGTCCTCAATTATCAGGTATTTGTCTCAATATTGATAGTGTCTTCTTAGTTCATCCTACAGATTTTCTATGTCTTAAAATAACTAGCTTGGCTTCAAAATTTGTGTTCTTACAAATGGCAGCAATAATAGATCTGACAGGACCTTATAAGAATCTAGAATTACATATCCATATGTACATACAGGGAGCAGTAGGAACTTTGAGTGAGCAAATTGTGCAATATTCATTAATAAAGATTGATCTCCAGTTTTCATTTTTTGTTCTCAGTTTGTAGTCTGTATTGTGCTCCTGGTTTCTGAGTCAGCTGAGTAAATCTTATAGAAAAATAATCATAAAAGGGGAACAGAAAAAAACAGTATTTCAAATACTGCCATGGGAGTATGTTGGGCTGTTCAAGCAGATGATAGGCTATATGGATAAGGGACATCATAGAGTGTAGCCTGGTGCTCCAACTACATCAATTAGGAAAGTTATAGTTGGGAAAAGTACAAACTCATGTGGCAGGTAGACTTATGGAAAGAGAATGTCTTCTTAGGAAAGAATACAGAGCCACCAACAAATCTCAAAGATGAAATCTACAAACCAGTTTATTTTTCAAGGTTAGTCTGGGTATAAATTAATTAGTCAATTGATAGCAAATTTTGTTTCTTTTGTCACAAATATAGAATACATTATCACATCGATGTGGTATTAAATATAAGAAGACTGCATCTAATAACTTGAAAAACATTCAGAGAAAATATGTGTTGATTAGAACAAAGCAAGACTAGTTCTATTTGGTGATTAAAACAATTTTTAAGGAATGAAAAACAGAACAAATGGCTTTACAAAGCTGGATACACAGAACTTTAGAGTGCACATTTCACAAAAATTAGAAACCGACAAATGTGTTTAAGAATGCAGAAAGGAATTAGAATTGAAAATAGAAAATCATGTAGAGAACAGTGATGCTATGTAATTATGCTGTGGTTAATGAAGACAAGTTAAAGCATGAAAGATTTGTTTAGATAAGATAGAAGAATGTATAACATATGCATTAGAGTTACTACTTCATTAAATGAAATTAGACATCCTAATAGTCAAACTATATTTCTCGCTATAGCACACACACATATTTTATCTAGTATTTTAAAAGTTGTTTAAATTATTTTTTGAAGTGTAGCTGAGAAAGAGGGAATTTATTGAAAGTCTCCTTTTACTTGGATTTTCTGAATATTGGAATTGCTCTTCTTTTTTATGAAATCTGGGAATTATAGCATACACAATGGCTTAGGTAAATAGATGAAATTTTCCCTTCAAATTATGAAAATGCTGTTATATTTGTGAAAGAAGAACCTTGTTTTGAGGGATTGTAAAGATAACCAACTGTAATGGGTAGGACTTACAAGGAAGAGGATTTCACAAAATACTACATTTTACAAAAATGTAGTTTTTGTTTGTTTTTTATAAAATAATGTTTCCTGTTTTTATAAACATATAATACATGTTTATTATGGGCAGTCAGAAGAAACAAGTTTAAAAAAGCAACAAATAACTTTTTAAAAAAATGCTTAACTGGTGTCACTTTTTTTTCTCTTTCTTTCATTTTTAAATGTTTTATTTCTTTACTTTTAGAGAAGGAGGAAGGAAGGAAGAGAGACAGGGAGAGAAACATCAATGTGCCAGAGAATCATCGGATCAGTTGCCTCTCACATGTCATGTCCCCACCTGGGGACCTGGCCCACAACCCAGGCATGTGCCTTGACAGAGAGTGGAACCATCAACCTTTTGGTTTGCAGGACAATGCCTAATCCATGGAGCCACACTAATCACAGCTAACTCTATTTCTCATTATTTTCAGTGGTATCCTAGTAAACCAGTTCTCAAATAAATAAACAAACACATAAATAAAAAAGATTTATTTTGTAGTGTTTTCCAATTCTGTGGTAGAAATACTCCCAGAATTTACCAATTTCAAGCTCTCAGTAATTTAACATCTAGCTCACAGAATTCTTGAAATTATAGCAATTAGCTCATATGAACTGGTTTAAACCAACTCCAGCATACCACTGTGTATACAGACATTTTGGTAAACATTAATTCAGAAACCACAAAATACTTTCATAAAAAAATTGGGTAGATAGTTATATTAATGAATAGATATAATTAAAAATAATTTGATGAGTATCAAATTTATTATAACTTATTACAAAAAGACAGAAATGGAGGAATTAGTAAAATTCAGTTTGCTATTTATTCATTATAGAAGAAATGGTGTCTGAAATTAACATTTTAAATTGAGAAAAGAGATTCTTAAAATCATTAAGGTTTTAAAGTGGTAATTTTAAAAGCTTTGTCCAAATTATGAAACAAAACAAACTGCTTTACCTAAATGAAAAAAAGTTTTTAGAATTCTTAGCTTTCTTCCAAATTCTGATGCTAGATTTTTGCTAGGTCAAAATTTACAACATTTTATTCTCCAATTATTATTCTTAATTTATTAAATCTTGTTGCTATAATTATATGACATCTATGATCATTAACAATAATTTTATCATAATTTCTCTATTCTAAATGTTTTTAAAATTTATTTTAATTTAGGTTTTTTAAAGAAGGAATGATTTTATACTTAAATGATATTTTAGAGACTAATATTTTCTTCATGTTTCATTTGGAAGGATCCTGTAGGCAATGTATATGTGATATTTTAACAATTGACAATTTCTATAATACATAAATATTTAAATTAAAGAACATTTTAACTTTTTTTTTCTGCACAATAAAATTTCTGGCACAAAAAGCATCCCACACAAAAAAGGAGAGGGTATGTCTCTATCCTTTGAAATTTGGCTGATACTCCAATTCATTAACATGCCTGGTAGATAACACTCTAGATAGCCCTACTCAATAATATAGCATAAAGGACGTGTTTAAGGTTTCCCTTGGTACTGCCATGGTCTATTTCAATATGTAAAAACAATTTAAAAATTAAAAATTTTCAGCGTTTTTGTCATTCCACTTCTTAGTGCCTCTGGTGGTACTAGGGTGTGTGTGTTGCTCATGGGGCACCAGAATGTGCGCCGGTAATGCCTTGCCACACCAGAGTCTTCTTCTTTCTTTGGCTACCACTTTTCAAAGTGCTTAAGACTTCTCCCCTTTCCAGCTTGTCTGTTACTAGTTAATTTTTGGATGATTTAAAAACTATTTTGTTCAGCCATTTTTAAAAATGTGTTTCAAATAAACAAACACAAAAAAACTGTCCTCTTATATAATCCGATGGCAAAGAAGGATGGGCATGTATATTGCACATATCTTTCTTATGCTGTGCCATTGGACTTCTCTTAAAAACCCAAGTTTTAGGATAAATTATTGACAATATCAAGAGGATGATAGTGTAGCATTAAACTTTGTGTGTGGCCCTTCTGCTCAGAGAGCCCTGTGCAACTGCATTTGTTATTCATGAAGCTGTACCTGTTACTTACCTTGAGAGGATGAGAATATGGGAAAGGTAAATATTGACAGACTTTGAGTTATGAATTCATAATTTTCAGTTACAATAGAAGAGGCCTTCCAAATTACTTAATTCAATGTAGATATCGATGAAGCAGCAAAACAATGACTAAATTCTACTGATTCCAACTACTAGAGTAATTCATGTGAATCTCCCACTCCCCATTATCCCTTTATCTCACTCAGAACCTTGGGGTATTTCTCGTGAAGGGTGGGTCTGGGTGGAGTTCTATGTGGTTCACCACAGCAGCTTTACAATCAGAAAGAAATAACAGAACTTAAGGAGAGATACTTCGAGGTCGTGATTAAGATAGAGCAGGGCCAGTCAAATGTGTTTACTTCATGTCAAATCTGCTATTGCTGTAGGAATTTTTCTCTGGAGTTTTATTTTAACTCTAATTCATTATGAAAAAAAGATAACTAGCAAATTACTCAAAGAGTTAAATTGAATTTGTAGGATAAAGAAACATGACATCAGTATTAATAATTGAACATAATAGGAAAAAGTAGAATAAACATAGCTGAAGAGAGGTTATGAATTTCAGGCAACTGTAGAATCGTACTTGGAGCTGTATAAAGACATAAAATGTGAAAGAGAAAGTGAAATATATTGAGGTTTTATAGAGAAGTCACATAACATTTAATCGGAATTCTAGAAAATAAGAAAATAAATAAAAGGAAGAAGGAGAAAGAATTAACATTCAAAGATAAAAATGTTATTAGTAGAAATGGAAAAAGAAAATGTGTTTTTGTCTTAGAAAACCACAACATTCCACTTCCAAACAAGAAAAAATTTATATTTGGTCAGCTTATGGAAAAATTATGTGGCATCAGAGAAAAAGGGAAATCTAATTAGCAAGAAGAGAAAGATTATCTAGATAGGATTAAATTATATGGTTGGCAATTGTATTATGAACAAAATAGATGCTAATAAGAATACTTTCAGCTTAGATTTTAATTAGAGAAAGTTAAATTAGGAATACTAAAAGTCAAGTTTCAAGTGAAAAAAATATTACTGAACAGATGTCAAAAGGGGTTTTATTGAATATAAAAAAATGCATTATAAGAAGCAATGCTCAAATAAGAAATGAGTTAACATTTAGTAAGTCTAAGGAAGACTTGACTGTAAAAAAGTTAATGACTAAATTAGGGATGATTCAAATATCATGAAATAAAATATTGAAGGAGCCTATGCTAAATAAAATTTCTAAGACCTATATAATCCTCAGTGGCAGGATAAATGTTTTGATTGATTCAGATTTTCAGTGAGATGCTCCTGTTCAAATATTAGGGATGTCTACAAAAATCTAAGAAGATGAGGAAGAAGAAAGAAGAGAAAAATGAATTAGCAAAACTACACACAATTATAAAAGGTTCAAGTAGGTGAAATAAAGATGCAAATAAAAATATTTAAATTGAACACAAACTAAAATGGTAGAAATGTGTCCAAATATAACAGGAATTGAAAATGTTAATATTGACTACATTTACCTGATAAGAACAATTGATTTTGACATTGAATAAGAAAATATAGTTATTAAATAAGCATAACAAAAACACAAAGCATTAAACATAACATATTTAATAGATATAACACAAACATAACAACAAAGCTAAAAATATTAACCACTTGGCCCTTTACAGAGAGTTTGGTGATTCTGACTTTCTTTCTTCAGGAGAAAAATCTAGGAGACTACCAAGAAGACATCAGGGTAGAGATGGATTTATTTTAAAAACCTCAACCTTATAAAACATGTTAAGTGAAAATTTTACTACATTAACAACAACCAAACTCTTTGTAGGATAATGGTACAAATAGATAAGAGATCAGTCAGAGGTTTAAATGAGGTATGTGTAATGCTCATAACTGACAAAAGATTTGTAACTATAACATGTATAGAATGCCTGTGTCATTAATAAGTAGTAAAGAACTGAAAAGAAAAATAGGTGACATGAAGGGCTTTCAAATAGATAGATGGTCAATAAATATATGAAGAATTGTCCATCCTCACTAATAAGTAGAGAAATGTATGTTAAACAAATCACTATTGACCATCGTCAGACTGGCCCAATAATTAAAGCTCCACTATACACACATTTTGATAAGAATGTGAAAATGGAAACACTCATGCCCTCCTGAGACGAGGAGAAATTGCTACAATTTGAAGAGCAACTTATTAATAATATACATGAGGCTGGATGAACATACATTAGATTGATTACATTCTGAACCTATAATTCTATTTCTAAGATTATTTAACATAAAAATAGCTATGACAAAGGTCTAAAGAGTAATATGCTTAAAACCATTTTTGAAGCACTATCAGCAGTAGCAAAGTAAAGAAATGGAAGGAATTGGATGTTAAAAGAGTAATGGATATATATAATGATAATGCTTAAAATTAATGACATAATACTCAAATATCCAAAATCATAAAAAATTAAAACAAAATATTGAGAAAAAACAAGGTGCAATGGCATTCATGATACTCTGTGAGCACAGAATTCTGTTAGATGCACAAGTCACAGAAGTTCAGTGAGAGTCAGAATAAACACTGGGTAAGATTTCAAATTTACATCTTTGCAAAGAGGAGTTCTGACAGCCCCAAAGGGTTGTGCTTTCCATTCAAATAAGCAGTGTATCCAGACACAAAAGAAGGCAAGGTATCCTAAAATACATAGATAATTAAGACATTCTATCATATATTCTCTTGAAGTCACGTAATTTCTGTATTAGCCAAACACTTAATAGGAAATGATGACATAAAAGGAGAGGGAAAGTTAGGACCACCCATGTTCCCTTCCCTTTTCTTAAAATTTATCTATTTCCAGAGAGAGGAGAAAGGAGAGAGAAAGAGAGGGAGAAAAACATTGATATGCCAGAGAAACATTGATCAGTTGCCTCTTGCACACCCCCAACAGGGGACCTGACCAGCCACAGTTTGGTTTGGGAGATGATGCCCAGCCCATTGAGCCATACCAGTCAGGCCTCCCCCTTCCTTTCAGCTCCTCCTTACTTATCAACAAGTGGAGATGATTGGTAGAAAGTAGTGCATTGGGAAGTGAAATGAAAAAAATTGAGTTAGTTTTGGGCAGTTTTCAGTATTCTAGAAAGATTGAAATATATATATGTATAAACTATGAAATATAAACTATATAATTTTGGTGAATCTTCATGTGAGTCAAACACTTATAGTCGCACTTCAAACTGACAATAGATGATATAAAGATGAACAGTAAAATGTACTAATAACTTTTTATGTTGACTTTTTAAAGAATGACATCAAATACAAATAAAAAAATGACAAGTAAACATGGAACAGACTGACAGTGACCAGAGGGGGCAGGGGTGGGGGACATTGGAGGGAGGAGGGGGAAGGAACTAGCCAAAGAACATGTAGAATGGCTCATGGACATGGACAACAGTTTGGGGATTGACTGTGGGAGTGGAGGGTGGGATGTGCAGAGGAGGGCAAAGAGGAAAAATTGTGACAACTGTAATAGAAAAACAATTTAAAAATTAAATAAATAAATAAATAAATAATGACAAGTAATAAAGACCATAAAACAAAGGAGACCACATTACATTTTAGGACTTTTAATTAAATAGTTTTTCCACTTTTTGAATAAGGAGCCACATTTTTTAAAAGAGATTTTATTTACTTATTTATTTTAGAGAGAGAGGAAGGGAAGGAGAAAGAGGGAGAGAAATATCAATGTGTGGCTGCCTCTTGTGCACCCTCTGCTGGGGAAGGGCCCACAACCCAGGCATGTGCCCTGACCAGGAATTGAACCGATGACCTTTTGGTTCCCAGCCCATGCTCAATCCACTGAGCTATAATACCAGCCAGGGTAGGAACCACATGTTTTTATTTTGTACTGACTTCTGTCAATTATTTAGATGACCCTCATATTCAGTGAATAGATTGTGCTACACAAAAAGTTAACACTGATGCAGCAGCAGCTTTTAAATATTACTCCATGGACTACTAGAGCCTCTCAATTTGCTCACATATCACTGAATGTTTTCTTTCAATGTTTCAGTGAAGAATAACAGGCTAGACCAGGCCCCTATGCTCAAGTTGGCTAGCCTTTGTGATTAAAAGTTGACCTCAGTGAGGCAGGTTTTGATTTTGTTGTATTCCACTCTAATAGCATTCTTACTATCCAAGAGCACATTAAAGTTCTTGAAATATTAACATTAATTATGGAAAGTGGCAGAAAATATTTTTAGGTAGTTTAACCTCTCTAATGACAGCTCCAATGATATCTTTTGGTATTTAAGATTTTGGCTACTAGTTGTTGGTTAGCTTCCATAATACTGGTAATTTTTTAAAGAAAGAAATCAGATAGGTTACCTCAACTAAGTGTCTTTTCTTAAGAAAGAAATTTTAAAGAGGCCCTATCAAGTCGTGTTTTTAATTATGATAATTATTGTCCACATTTTTTTTTACTTTTTTAAAAGAAGTTATATAAATTTTAAAATCTCACAAAATATCATTATTTTCTGTCTACCCCAAACTCATATTTATCCCCCTTCAAGCATGCTGAATCAAAGAGCTTTTGAATTTTACTTATTTTCTATTAAATGTTTAGCATTTGGAAAAGGACCATCTACTCGTTTTCACCTAGAACTTCCAAGTTCATATATGAATCATGAATAGATGAAGTCAGTTCCCCAAAGTGAAAATTGATTTCTTGTTTTCAGCAAAATTGACTCAGAGGACTTTTTGTGCATAAATCCACTAGATTAAGTCCATGATTAAATTACATTCCAATATCAAAATTATAATGAAATAGTATTTTTGAAATTACTTAAAGATCTGTTAAAGTAATTTTCAAAATTCTTTCCATGTTCCTAATAGGTCCAAGTGTAATTAAGTTTAGTGGCATCTTCATGGGGAGACTGAATAATTTTACGTCAAGGTGTGCCTCTAATAAAAGTTACCTGAAAGCAGATACAGCTTCCTGCTACTACAAAAGCCAATACTCAAGACGCAGGTGCTGATGTAAAGGAAAGTGGTTTGTTTGCAGATGCTGGCTGTCTGGAAGATGGGGGACTCACATCTCAGAGCTGTATTCTGGAAGATGGGAGACTCATGTCACAGAGATCATCTATCCTCTCAGTGGAGACAGGGGTTTTTATCAGAGGGAGAGGGGAACGGAACAAAGAGCTCAAGAGAGGGGGTTGCAAAGTTCTCTACATGCAGACAAGCACAGTCCATTCTGATAAGGCAGGTGGTGGCCTGGTGTGTGTCATCTTGGTTCAGTGATCTGGCTTTATCTTGGTTCAGTGATACTGGCTCCATGGTCGAAGGGCAGCAAATCTCCTGGAGTTAGAATGCCTGAAGGTTGGAGTCTATATCTTTTGAAACTAGTTCGTAAGATTCTTAATACATATATGCTGTTCACATATAGGTCACATATTAGTCAGAGTCAGCACTTACAGAAACGATGTCAAAAGAATGGTGGGGGTAGGTTACAATTTTCCACTATTAGAATTTTCTAATGTTACAAAAATAACAATAATGATAGCAGTATGGTTGGTAATAGTATGTTAGCTAAAAAATCTTAAAAGGCAATGACATTTTACATAGATTTTTAGAAATATTTTATAGAAATATTGTAAAAAATGTATTAAACAAGACTTTCCTTTCTCAATTATTTTGTTCATCATGTTAAAAAAGAATGTAATTGTCTGAGAGAGATATACACACATATATGTATTTACTTTGACCTTTGGTCAGTCTTAACTTGTGAGCTCAAGGATGAATCTAAGTATTATAAAATGTATACATTTATACATTGGGCTATAGCCTAGAATAATTTAATTAACAAACACCACCTTCTGGATCATTTCATATAGTAAAATAACTTTACCCACAGTTTTATACCTACAATAATATACGAAGTTCAGGTACATTTATTGAAACACACTTGAGAGAGCAAAAGATGTACAAAGTACATATCCATCCATGGTGGCTATTTTCTGGTAGATATCTTAGAAGAATCTTCTTTCTGAGAATTCCACAGAAATCTTCACCTCAGTCCTGTTTTTATATTGAATCATGAAATAATTCATTAACCAATCATTTTTATCAGAGAAGTTCCATGGCCTACTTTTAAATCATAAAATATCTGAATTAATATTTACCCACTTGTGAGCAATAAGATGATTCTGAATGAATTGGGAAAATAAGAGATTGTCCTACTGCTGGGACTGGAATCGACATGCCATCCCATTTTCCCACAACTTGGCAATGAGAAAAGACAATGACATATTCCACTACATTCACTCTGATGTTGTTATTCTGCTCAGACATTCAGTAAAAATCTGTTATACATATGAAATATTAAATCACCCATGCACACAAACACACATACTGTGAATGAAACAAAACTTTGAGAACTACAATCCCTGTTTAAACCTGTAGTTGGTTCTCTATGAATGAGTATAATGGGTGAACTCATGGCTTCAATTTACAATTTCTTCACAATCTGATTTAAATCTTTCTAACAGTTAAGAGATTAGTGACATAAGACTTCTCACCATGAGTAATTCTTTGAAATGTCATACTCTATCATGACTTCTTTCATAAAATGTCATACTCTTTCAGGTTTCCTCACGTGTCCTTCTCTATGTTTTAAAGTGCATTCTAAAGTCATTCTATCTCTGAAACGTTTCTATTTATTACTCCAAACTCATAGCATCTGTCTGAACTCATTCATCCAGTCAAAAGCATATAGTCAAAAGCATAATTTCCAGTGAGTCTATATAGAATTACAAATATGTTCACTCTTATACATGCCAAGTTTTAGTGTAGATTTTTGCTTTTATGTATGTCTTTTGTTTACTTTTTATTTATATTTTTATTATTGATTAATACAGTCCCCTTTTTCTCCCCCTTTGCCCACCTCCACCCATCCCCCAGCACCCTTCTCGCTGGCCATCACCACACTGTTGCCTCTGTCTATGGGTTATGGATATATGTTCTTTGGCTAATCCCTTTACCTTCTTTAAACCAGTTCCAGTCTACCCCCTCCCCTCTTCAGCTGTCAGTCTGTTCCATGTGTCCATGCCTTTGTTTCTGTCTTGATCATGGTTTATTTTGTTCATTACATTCCATGTATAAGTGACATCACATGATATTCATCTTTTTCTGACTGGATTATTTCACATAGCATAATAAAATCCACGTGCATCCATACTGTCGCAAAAGGTAAGATTTCCTTCTTTTTCGTGGCCATGTAGTATTTAATTCCATAAAGGTACTAAAGCTTTTTTATCTAGTCATCTATTAATGGGCACTTAAGTTATTTCCATATCATGGTTATTATAAATAATGCCACTATTAACATGGGGTGCATATATCCTTTTTTATAGGTATTTTGAGATTCTTAGGATATATTCCCAGAAGTGGGATTGCTGGGTCACAAGGTAGATTAATTTTTAACTTTGGGGGGAAACTCCATCATGTTTTCCTCACTGGCTACATCAGTCAGCATTTCTACCAACAGTACTATAGGGTCCCCTTTTCTCCACATCCTGTCAGCACTTGTTGTTTGTTGATTTGTCAATTGACAAATTCTGGCTGGTATGAAGTAATATTTCATTGTGGTTTTAATTTGCATCTCTCTGATGTCTAGTAACATTGAGCATTTTTTCATCTCTATGGGCCATCTGTGTATCTTCCTTGGAGAAGTGTCTACTCAGGTCTTTTGTCCATTTTTTAAACCGGATTATTTGTTTTACTGGTGTTAAGTTGTGTAAGTTCTTTATATATTTTGGATATTAAACCCTTGTCTGATTTATCATTGGAAAATATGTCATGCCATTCAGTTGGTTCCCTTGTACTTTGATGTTGGTTTCTTTAGTCATGCAGAAGCTTTTTAGTTGTAGTTGGATGTATTGGATGTAGCCCTATTTATTTTTCCTTTATCTCCCTTGCCTTAGTAGTCATATTGGCAAGAATATTGTAGCAAGAAATGTCTGAGATTTTAGTGTCTATGTTTTCTTCTAGGATTTTATGGTTTCACAACCTATATTTAAGTCTTTTATCCATTTTGAATTTATTTGTGTGTGTGGTGTAAGTTGGTGGTCTAGTTTCATATTTTTGTGTGTACCTGTCCAATTTTCCCAACACCATTTATTGAAGAGACTATCTTTCCTCCATCCTATGCTTTTGCTTCCTTTATCAAATATTAATTGACTATATCAGTGTAGGTTAATTTCTGGGCTCTGTGTTCTGTTCCAATGATCTATTTTTATGCCAATACTAGGCTGTTTTGATTAAAATGTGGCCTTGTAGTATAGTTT
>PVIA01016624.1:0-18234 GCA_004024845.1 Tonatia bakeri | reverse complement strand
ATTAATCATCACCAAGCCTTTATTACATGAAATGTTAAAAGGACTTATTTAAGAAAAAGAAGATAAAAAATATGAACATTAAAATGGAAACAAACACAGAACTATCAACAACTGACTCTAAAAATAACAGACAAAAACAAAGTAAACAAACAACCAGAACAGGAACAGAATCATAGATATGGAGATCATTTGGAGGGTTATCAGCTGGGAAAGAGGAGGGAGAAAATGGGGTGAAAGGTGCAGGGATTAAGAAGAATAATTGGTAGGTACAAAATAGACAGAGAATGTTAAGAATAGTATAGGAAATGGAGAAGCCAAAGAACTTGTATGCATGAAACATGGATGTGAACTAAGGGGAGGGATTACTAGAGGGAACCAGTGTACTGGGCAGGGGGTGGGCAAGGAGGAAAATTTGGACAACTGTAATAGCATAATCAATAAAATATATTTAAAAATAAAAATAAATAGATTAAACTTCATCAAAATTAAAACTTTTGCTCTTTGAAAGACATTATTAAAAAAATAAAAAGACAATTCATATATATCTGACAAAGGACTTGTATCGAGAACATATAGTTTTAAAATCTCAATAATAAAAAGACAAATATGGACAAAATTTTTGATCAGATACTTCACAGAAAAGACATACAAATGATATCACTAGTCATTAGGCTGAATATAATCAACAACTCTAGGTATTGGTGAGGAGGCGCAGTACCTACTGCTGGCAATACAAAATGGCACATTTAGGGGACATATCCTTAAAGACGTTGCTGCGTGGAATGTGTGAGATTTTCCTGCCAATGTTTTCCTCTAGGACTTTTATGGTGTTACAACTTATATTTAAATCTTTTATCCACCTTGAATTTATTTTTGTGTATGGTGTAATTTGGTGATCAAGTTTCATTTTTTTGCATGTAGCTGTCCAGATCTCCCAACACCATTTGTTGAAGAGGCTATTTTGCTCCATTTTATGCTTCTTCTCCAATTAATATTTGTTAAATATTAATTCACCATAGAGACTTGGGTTTATTTCTGGGCTCTCTGTTCTGTTCCATTGGCCTGTGTGCCTGTTTTTATGCTAATACCAGACATAGATTTTGATTACAGTAGCTTTGTAATACAGTTTGATATCAGGTATTGTGATCCCTCCAGCTTTGTTCTTCTTTCTCAAAATTGCTGCAGCTATTTGGTGTCATTTATGGTTCCATATAAGTTTCCAAAATGTTTGTTCTGTATCTGTGAAATATGTCATGAGTACTTTAATATAGATTGCATTGAATCTATAAATTGCTCTGGGTAGAAAAAAGCAAACAATATATAACCAGAATCATTGAAATTAAGAACAATCTAACAATAGGCAGAGGGGAGGAGGGTGGGGAAAATGTGGGGAAGGGTTTTCAGAAATTACTATAAAGGACACATGGGCAAAACCAAAGGGAAGGGTGGAAGCAAGGGAGGGAGGTGTGTTTGGAGGGGGTGAGAGGGAGGGGTGAGGAGAAAATACAGATAACTGTAGTTGAACAACAATAAAATAAATTTTAAAAATGGCACATTTATTTTGGAAAAAAGTTTGACAATTTCTGATAAAATTAAATATATACTGACCATAAAGCTAAGAAATTCCACTCCTAGTTCTTTACTCAAGATAAAGAGAAATTTATTTAAATGTTCATAGCCACTTTATTTATAATATGAAGAAAGAAAATTCAAATGTCTATTAGCTGTTGAACAGATAAACAAGCTGTGCTGTGTTCACACAAGGGAATCCTACCCAGCAATAGAAAAGAAAGAACTACTGGTACACACAATAGCATAGATCCATTTTAAAAATGTCACCAGCTGAGAGAAGCTAGTCACAAAAAACTTCATACCGTATGGTCTCATTTATATGTAATTTTTAGAAAAGTCAAAAACTAAAGCAACAGAAAGCAGACCGGGGATCAGATTGGATGGACAAGGGAATTTATTTCGAATGGTATCAGGGAACTCTCGGGGACAGGGAGGTGTTTTGTACCTTCACTATGGTGGGGGTTACCCAGCTTTATGCATTTGCCAAATTTCGCTGAATTGTACTCTTAAAATGAGTTAATTTTATCTATGTAAGTTATGTTTCAATAAAGCTTTTAAAAAAGGAGTGCATATTTATCATAATTTATTAAATAGAAAATACAAAAAGCTATATAGACAGCCATAAAAACAAATGAAAAATTTATTTCTCATCATGTAATATAACTACTATTAACATTTTTAGTAATCTTTTAATTGAAGAATTAAATACTACATTAGTTGTAATATTTAGTATTTAGTATGTAGTATTAGTTGAAGAATTAAATACTACATTAGTTGTATAACTCAACAAATTTTCAGAAAGTGAATATTCCCATATAATTGACTGAGCTAAACAAATAGAACATTATTTAGCTCTCCATAGCTTAGTTTTGTCTGTTTTTGAAATATATACATATGTATATGTGAAATTATTTACTTTATGTCTAATTACTTTAGCTCAAAAATACCTTTGTAAGATTTATCCATGTTGTGTGCAGTTATAGTTCATTTACTGCTATTATTTTATGGTTTTCTATTACATGAATATGCCAGAATTTATTTATACATTCTATAGTGTATGATTATTGAGTTATTCCCATCATTGGATTATTAAAAATAGGATAAGAATATGAAGGTTCTTGCATATAATTTTGATGGACAGAAGATATATCTGTTAGTTACAGAGCTAGGAATGGAATTTCTGTACTTTAAAATATGCATTGTGCAATAAAATATTAAAAAAGTAAAATATGCATTGTGTAAATTTAGTAAATGCTTTCAAATAGTTTACCAATGTGGTTGTACCAACTGTACTCTCACCAGCAGTGTATGAGCATTCCAGTTCATCCACGTATTAATGTTTTGATGTATTTTTCAGAGAATTTTAGAGCAATATCTTCAAGTTTATTTTTGTTTTTATAACTTTTAATAAAATTGGCCCCATGTGGTATACAGAGATTTGAATACTGCTTTTTGAACTTCTTTTTAATTAACCTTATAACATGACCATGTTATTAAATATTTTCCAAAAGGAAGATTGTTAATGGCTGCATAACATTTTGTCATAAGATTTTTATCATTCCTTGCAGCTACTGTCTAAGCTTCACTTTCCTCAACTACACAATATTCATATTTGTCATTATACAATAATAATATTCACATTTGTATCTTATTCATAGGGTATTTTATAATTATGAAGGCAATAATCTAAGTACTGCTTTACATAGTAACTGGCATATAATAGATGTTCAACTAATTAGTTTCTTCCTCCTTCCAGCACTGTATTTATTTTCCATAATGGAGTAAAATTATCCAAATATAGTAAGTAGATCTTCTTTAATTTCTTTCATGAGAGCTTTACAGTTATCTGCATATAGATCCTGTATGTTTTGTTAGATTTATGATAAAGTATATCATTTTTCCCCACTGTGCAACTTGTTTCAGTGCCTGCAGCCCACAGATAGAGGCCAAGCAATGGTTCAGGGACACGGTTTGCTCTAGCTTTGGAAACTATGCCTCATGAAAGACACAAGGGGATGGGCCTGCCTTAAATCCAAACCCATGCATAATAAGATATATCATTTTACGGGATGTTATTATGAATGCATTGTGTTTTTAGTTTTAAATTCCAGTTGTTCTTTGCCTGTATGACAACAGTTCATTTTTGTATATTAACCTTGTATCCTACAGCTTTGCTATAACCATCACTTATTAGTTTCAAGAGACTTTTTTCATTGGTGTTGATTCTTTGTCATTGTCTACATAAATAATTATCTCAGCTGTGAACAAAGTCAATTATATTCCTTCATTTCCAATATGTATATCTTTTATTTCTTTTTCTTGTCTTATTGCACTAGCTGTATATTCAAGTATGGTAGTGACGGGAATAGTGAGAAGGAATATAAAGTGCTTCCAAGACTCCTAGTCACCAAAAAGGCAGTTCATGTAGGGGAGGGCAAAAATTAAGAAACTACTGAAACAGGGTGGTACAGTTTGAAGGAGTAGTTTTGTTTTGTAAATTGTCATCATCAGCTCTCTGAAGACCTTTTAAACAAATGAATTATGACAATAACTAATTTAGTGGCTTTATCTTTGGTTTTGGGTGCTGCAGGGCAGAAGAACATGTTTGGGTTAATAGAGTTCCATACCAAACAATCACAGATGGCTACACATAATGCAGACACACGGGAGGTTATTCCTGGAAAAATAGCCTGGTGAACTGGATAAAAGCCACCTTCAGGTCTATTTACACTGGTAAGGAGGACTGCCCAATTCCTATATAAATGCTAATGGAATGTCTCAGATGAAGTGACTGGTATGCTTCATATACAAGCCATGTGGGACAGGCTTACAATGACCTGGAAATTCACCTGCTGAATATGCCCTTTGCTGGATTATGGTTAATGATGTGATTAAGGGCAGCCCCTTTTCATGGATACCCCATATATTTTTATTACTGCAAAATCAAGCAATGGTATGAGTATCCTTATAGAATTTTGTATCTCAGCTTCTCCTTATGGGTCTTACAGGTAGTAATAAAAACAATTCAGTTAACTAATAAGAATGCAGGGGGAAGCAGCGGGAAGGAGCCGGACTGGGGCCATGGTGGCGCCTGCAGCACTGCTGGTCATGGGCGTGAGCAGCTCAGGAGACTAGGATAGAAATTCTATGATGAAGATGACTATCACCCAGAAAAAAATCGAATAAAGATGGGCAAAGGGATTCCACTGAATGACCAGGACAGGATTCAATGGCTTTGCAACTTGCATGAAATTTTATTGAGAAATGTAGCCTCAGGGCAGCATGAGATTCTAGCCTGTTCAGCTCTGAAGAAAGTGTACAGAGACATCTTAATCCAGGGAAAAGACGGTGCACTTGTGAAGCATGATGAGCCGGGGAAGGAAGGGAAGCTGGCTGACGTGAAGTTCCTTGTGGTCCATCTGAGTGGATTATTTGAGGTCATCTCTGAACGCTTATTCAAAAGAAAATGACATTTTATGCCCCTTGAGTTATTGCAGTCCCAGTTTCATACTCTGGAGCCTCCATCAGCTCTAGAAAAATTCATTCAAATCAGTGTGGACAAAACTCTTAAAAAAAAAAAAGTGAGGAGAAGAATGCAGGGAGGCAGAGGGGAAAGTCAATGTACTCTTCTTAGAAAGGTGGAAAATTTTTAACCACTATTAAGAAGAAGGAAACAAAGCAAATACTGATAGGAGTGAAAGAAAGATTAAAAATGGGGAGACAGTCACAGGATTCATTACAGCAAGGTGGAAATCTTTCAATGGTTTTTAAGAATGGGTTGAATAAAGTGGATATTGATGGTGCTAAAGGATAAATTGCATATTAAAATTTTTGAAGAGTTTATGTGAGCAAAAATCTACTTGAACTGGGCAGCACCAAACCAGAAATAGTTATGAACACTCTGCCAACAGGAGCTAGGGGAAATAGTTTTATAGAGAAGATGCAGAAACAAAGCAAGGAAACTATTTGATTGGCTATAGCTTAAGTGGTTGCCTTTTGGGGGGAGCTCTGTTGTTTGTATGTGATTAGTTGGCAGGTTTTGATTTCTTAACCTTGTGGTATCACACACTTAAGTTTTGGTTTACTTAGACTGATAAGGCAATAAAGCCACCTCAGCTTAAAGGCCTCCTTACTTAATTAATTTAAAAATGTCATTAAAATGAAGCTCTCCTTCACTTGAATGTTTTATGACAATGGTATTACACTTGAAGAACATGGCCTATACCTAGTATTGTAAAACCAGAATCTGTTGATGCAGTCCTATTGGAGGCTACATTTAGGAATGTAAGGGTTGAAAGAATGAAGGTAAAAGTTTGAAGAATTGGTCAGGGGAAAAGGGGAAGGGTTCACAGGAACAAAGTTAAAAGACACATGGATAAAAACTAGGGGGAGGGTGGTAATGGGAGGGAAGATGGGAGGGGGGTGGGTGGGCTTGATTAGGAGTAAAGGGGAGAAAACTGTACTTGAACAATCATTAAAATAAAAAAAAAGTTTGAAGAATTGGTGTGTTGAACAGTCTTTATGTGCAGTGATTTCATCTATTTTACCTGATTGTATTATGGAGACAGACATTGTTTATTACTGAGGAATGTTTCCCCTACTTAGCCTTATCAAATAGAAGGCTTGTAAATCTGAGCTTCCAGCAGTATCAGTTGGACATGCTAAATGGATACCAGTAAGACTGCGTGAGCCCACAGTGTGGAATAACAGCTGGCGGGCTGGCAGGGACAAGTTCTCAGTGAAAGCCCCGTGCAATCATAGATGGGGCTCATGGGAAAAGCCTGAGAGTAGCTTCTCACAGTGACTACTGGGACACTGGACTGACGAATTTTCATCTGAGGAGTCATTACTAGTTTACTATTGGACATTAATTAAAACTGCCCCTGTGACTAAAGGACATAAAATAATCTGGAAACTGGAAATACCATGATGTCACAGGTAATGTTGGAGAAACTCTCTAATGTGGATTGCAGCTACGAGAAGATTTCCATAATAAAGGGGAAACAATTTACACAAGATTGTGGAACACAAGGAGAACACAGTGAGCCTCTTTTCCCCTAGGACTGACTCTGCGAAGAGCATTGGAGTCTACCGTCTTTTGGTCAGTATCTTATAAACAGCTCCTGACAGTCCAACAAAGAGTTGCTTGCTTTGTGGATGGTAGTTCCAAGGTGGACAGAAAACACCTGCTCAGGAGGCTGCCACACTGGTCAAAGAAGGTAAAAACAGATCAGCTTGGTGACCTGAACTGCATACTGTTTTCCTAGCAGTGATGGAATGATTGAGTATTGGCAAAAGTCCCTATGTTTGGGTTTTTACTGACTCATAGGCAGTGACCAATGGACAGTCCATCCAATGGAAACTTGGCCTATTATAAGGATGCCTATACAGATCACATCCCTGTGGATATCACTACGGGAATTTGAGAAGTGCATTAAAGTAGGTAGGATGTGTTGATGTCCATTAGAATTCTCTCCCAGGTTCAGAAGGTGACTAAACGAACAAGCAGCCATTCCCATGCATTTGCTTAAGGTATGGCTACCTAGGTCCATGAAATGAGTGGACATGGGGGTGCTACAACAATGTAGAGATGGGTTGAATTTTGACATATTTCTTTTGCACTCACTGAGGCACAAAATGCCAATAAAAACTGTTCTGTCTGCCAGCAAAAGAGACAGAGACTGCAGATGGCTATGTGGAAAATTTTCTAGGGAGAAAGCCGTGAACATAGCTGGTAATTCAGACTGATACGTGTAGCCTTAGGGAGCTATAAGTGGGTTCTGACAGGAACAGACACTAACTCTGGATTGGGCTTTGTTTATCAGGTGGTAGATGCAAATGCTCCGAATGCCATAAAGAGTTGGAAGGTATTATACCAATTTGGACCTCTGAGTCCTATGTCTTCAGGTAATGAACATACTTTACAGTTTATAATGTCTAACAGTGGGCAGAGAGATATCAAACTATTACTTCAGAGTAATAGTTTGATAGGAAATGGGAATGAACAATTAAAACATTGGTTGTCTAAAACGGGGAAGAGATATAAACATGGAGTGTTGGCTTACACACCTTCACGAGTGTGTGCTCATACTCAGAAGGAGTGGAGGTCAAGAGGTGTCCCCACTGGATGGATTCCTCTATTTTTTTCTGATGAATCTGGGGAAGAGTAAGTGGAGGAGGATACCTATATGACTCTGCCATTCTTTTTGAGCAGGGAGGACACTGATATAACAACTATACTTATTTTTTTCCCTCACATCATCTCAATTTTGTTGTTTTCCCTACTCAATACAGTGGTTGCAGGACCAGGGCTGCAACTACAAATGTTGGAAGCAGGGATAATTGCCAAGCAAAAACTATAACTATGTCAGAACTCCTAAGAGCCTGATGGAGTGAGTTGTGCCTTCACACTGTCTGTCAAAATTGGTGTTAACAGCGAATGTGGCTATATTGCCTGGTGATGAAAACAGACGTCTAGTTTCATACCTGTGTACCCTTATCTATGTGAGGGGAATAGAGTGGGGCGGGGAGGGGGGGCTTGCTAGACTAGTACTGCTGCCTATAATTAAACCAGCACAGTGGCCAAACCTAGTGTTCTTCCCAAAGGTAGAAAAGTTTCAGTATAAATGAAGAGAGGGATGAATGGTAGCTTAGGGTAAAAAAGGGAATAAATGGGTTACTTAACTAGGCAAATCCAACATTATATTAACAATTTAAAAGAGGTCTTGTGAAAGAGATGATATTGTCAATTACATCAGGTGTCTGAAAGGGTGAAGTCTTTCATTGCTGGATTGCTCCAGCTTTTGGAACCTGACAGGATTTCATAGAAACTTGAAAACCTGAGTGGCCTTGCCGTGGGTGATATTTTCATAGAATGTGATGATTTATGGGACTAATTATCAGTGACTGAGTGGAATTCTAGTGATGTGCCATTATCTTTGGACTTTTATGATTGATCATTTTGCCATACAAAGTTCATAACCAGAGACCGGGGTGACTGTGACATAAAAAGAAATCTATATTTGGTCTCTGCCCCTGTTCTTGACACAGAGCTTCTAAGACCCCTGGAATCTGCAGTGTGCTAAGAGTGTCTTTTTGTATATTAATAAGGTGAGTGGTAGCTAGGGACCACTAGGCAGCCTCAGGAAGGGGAATGGTTGCCAGAAACACTAAGACATGGTTAGAGGGTTGGAACTTTCAGCCCACTCCCATCCTTCAGAGAGGAAGGAGGGGCCAGAGGTTGAGTTAATAATCAGCCATGCCTATGTGATGGAGTCTCCATAAAAAACTCTAACTAATGGGATTCAGAGAGCTTCTGGGTTGGTGAATGCATCATATTTTGGGAGCCTGGCATAGTTCAACCAATCAGGACAGAAGCTCCTGCATTCAGGACTCTTCCAGATGTCACCCTAGGTAGCTCTGCATCTAGCTGTTTGTCTGTTTCCTTTATCAACCCTTTGTTGTATAATAAACTGGTAAATGTGTTTTCCTGAGTTGTATGAGCCATTTTTTTCTAGCAAATTATTGAATCTGAGAAGGTCATGGGAACCCTCAATTTATGAGCCAACTGGTCACAAATGTGGGAGGCCCAGATTTGTGATTGGCCTCTGAAATATGGGGCAATCTTGTAGAATTGAACTTTTAAGAGATCTGATGCTAACTCCTGGTATATGTTGTCAGAATTCAATCAAATTATAGGATACCCAGCTGGTGCTGGAGAACTGGGTGTTGTGGGAAAAAAAATTCACACAACTGTGATTCCTTTTATTCTACTGTCTCTCCAGATTTTACAGTGGCGGTTAGCCCATAGCTATCAATTCTATGAAAAGGAAATTCAGGAAAAGTTGTTGATTTTTAATTTGTTCAGCTTTTCTTTTTCTTTTAAGAATGGGAGTGACTTTTAAGCTCTTTATGTGTCAGAGCTGAAACTGAAGTCTACAGATAGTAATTATATTTATTGTTTCTTCCAAATTTTATACTAGAGCTTGCTTATTTAGGCTGTAATGCGGATGGCCAAAGATTTGCCTGGGATTCTGGTTATAACAATTGTAAATAAGTTAAAGCCTGTAACTTATTTTAGCATCCTTTTTCAGTCTTAAATGTTTTTTGGTGTGGATGTAAATCATGTAGTCACCCTTGCTATAATGCCCCTGGGAATAATCAAAGACTTCTTTGACAAACGCAATTGTGCTTGGCTTTCACACCCATAAAGTTTGCTACTGGAAAGCCATATACTACTTTTTCCTTTCTTTCTTTCCTTGGTATCTCTCTTTTTTCAGCATTTGTGTTTATTTTTGTCATTTTCATAGAGACTGCTGTTGAAGTAACTAGAATACTTTGTACTGTGACAATTAAGCTCTTGTGTGACCAGAGAGCTTAACTATCAGGACCAAGACTTGAGAATGTCCATCTTTACATGAACATCTTTTAAGA
This sequence comes from Tonatia bakeri, assembly GCA_004024845.1. NCBI lineage: Eukaryota > Metazoa > Chordata > Mammalia > Chiroptera > Phyllostomidae > Tonatia > Tonatia bakeri. The sequence goes on along the minus strand of PVIA01016624.1, from coordinate 8,229 downwards.
TTGTAAGCTTGGCAATTATCCCTGCTTCCAACATTTGTAGTTGCAGCCCTGGTCTGTTCAGGTTGCTATAACAATACCATACAGCAGGTGCTTTATAAACAACAGAAATTTATTTCTCACATTTCTGGAAGCTGGGAAGTCTAAGATCAAGCTGCCTGTAGATTCAGTGCCTGGTATGAACCTGCTTCCTGGTTCATAGATGGCTGTCTTTTCTATGCATCCTTTCATGGTAAAAAGGCCACGGGAACTCTCTGGAGTCTTGTTGATAAGGGCACTAATCCTATCCATGAAAGCTCTGCTATGCTGAGCTAATCACCTGCGAAGGCCTGTCTTCAAATAACACCATAGTGGGGCTTAGGTTTTCACATATGAATTTTGAGAAGAATACAAATATTTAGTACATGGCATTCTGCCTTCCAGCCCCCCTCCCAAAATCTATGCCCTTCTTACATGAAAATGCATTTATTACATCCCAATAGCCCCCAAAGTCTTAACTTATTCCAGTACAATTTTAATGTCTAAAATTTAAAGTCTCTCCTAAATATCTAAGTCAGATATAGATAGTACCAGTACAATTCATCCTGAGGGAAATTCCAGTGTAACTGTGAATCTGTGAAATCAAACAGGTGGTATGTGTCTAAAATATAATAATGTGACAAGCATAAGATAGACCTTCCATTTAAAAAGATAGAAATATTAAAGAAGAAAGGGGTAACAAGTCCCAAGTAGTCCAAACTAAAAGGCAAACTCCACGAGATTTTAGGGCTCACGAATAATCCTTTTTGGTTTAATGTTCTGCATCTTAAGGTTATTTTCTCAGTCTACAAGTTGTTCTAATGGTCTTGAACTCCTTGTAGTATTAGAATTTCTAATGCAAACACATGGATTAGACTCACTATAATCCTTAAAACACTGAATTCTCCTGAAGAATTAAACCAGACAGAAAAGATGGGCAATTTTTTTCCTTGGGTTTCATTGTGTGTCTCTTATTCTACCAATTCCTATAATAATAAACCATTAATTCTGACACATTTCTATGAATTAAGAATATTTTTAAGAGTACTCTTACCTCAGCTCTACAAGTAGGGAACTGGGAGCAGAGGCTAATTGACTTGCTGCAGGTCGCTATGTGAACCAGTAGCCTGGCAGAGATACAGCCCAAGTCTCCTGACTGTCAGGCCCATGCTCTGTGCACCAGATGTGCCCTGCCATCAGCCTGATCTGCCATCAATAAACTACTGACCTTGGATCCTTCTTTGTTGGCAGAAGTCTACCATATGTGCGAATATTTCTCTAGTTCATACCTGAATTACTTTTCTGCCTGGCCAACTTTGCAGTGTTCTAGCATTTTCAGAGTATGTCAAACATACTGTAAAATAATATAAAAAATTAGATATAGAAGTTGGAGAATACATAAAATATACTGAGTCTTACAATATATAGCTTCATACTAATAGAAAAAACTCAAATAGGTTTCAAAATTGAGCTTTTCTTGTAGGTAAGATCTATGTAGCCAACTATACACTGTGTCCTTCAAAAGGAAAATGGGTGAACAAATGTTTCTTTGTAGCACCTATGATAGCTAACAAATCATAAGTTATACTGTAAATACAGTGCCCCTTATGAAAACTCCTTTGATTTAGGCAGGACATCCTTGAGTTATGACCTTCTATCCATCTCCATCTTCACAATGTGCCTCCCAAAATGTCATAAATTGAAATGGTTTGTCTTTCAATGAATTTCACTTTCTTTTGTTTTATATCTCCTTTCTTCATTCATTAGAATCGTATTTACTATAAAGCTGCCTCCTTGATTTGTTTCTTTGGAGGCCAAGCCTGATCAAATTGACTGTTATAGTAAGGTCTGCTGAGGGCTTGATCATTCCCACTCACCTCAGAAGGCATAAAGAGGTAATAAATCTCATTTTAAAGAAGTTTCTGAAGCTTTGTGAGGGATGATTAGAAAGAGCTTTCGGGGAGCAACTAGTGAGTTTACTTGCCAAAAAAGAGAAGCTCCTAAGAACCCTGAGTAACTGCTCCTGGCTAAAACAAGTCCTCAGGGGCCTCTTTGCCCAGAACTTAAGTAGGACACATGACTTATTGCAGAATTCCTGGAATCTCAAAAGCTTGACCTCTACTATTTTAAAGGGGAAGGTCAATTTTTCCGCAGTCTCTTTCCTCACCATTGCATGAAAAACTTTCATTTTGAAAACTTGTTACTGCTTATTTTGAGAAGATAGATAAAATTCTTGGACTGTATACCTGTGAATCAGAGATAATCTCTGGATGAAAGCATTTTAAGTGTCAGCTGTAGGAGTAGGGAATAGAAAAGAATTGGTCTTGAAAATAAATCCACAGTAGAGATTGTAATATTAGGCACCAAGTAAGAAAAAGTAAACACAGAGTCTATGTTGATCCAGGCAACTACATGCCTTGTAGGGACGGAAAGATGGTAAACTGTTCCCACCTGGACCTAGCTCGATGGGGAACACGTTTCTGTAAAGAGGCCACCATAAGAAGAGCTAGGGTAAAAACAGGATTCAGCTAAGCTAAGGAGGATTTCCTAGATGAAATAATGTCTGAGAATGTATTTTAATAACTCACCTCTGGTATTTAAGATGTGTGTTAGCTTGCTAGGGCTGCCATAACAAAATACTTCAGGTTGAGGAGATTCAACAACAGACTTCTGGAACCTAGACTCCAAGATCAAGGTGCCTGGCATGTTTGGTTTTCTTCAGAGGCTGTTTCCTTGATGTACAGATGGCTGCCTTTTTGCTCTGTCCTTGCATGGCTTCTCCCCAGTGTGTCCACTGCCATCCCTGGTATCTGTGTGTGTCTAAAGTTCCTCTTCTTATAAGGACACTGGTCGTATATGGTTAGGGTTCACCCATATAACCTCATTTGAAACCACAATTATTTCTTTAAAGGCTTCATCTCCAATACGGTCGCATTCCAAAGTACTGGGTGTTAAATGGGCATCAACGTATGAGCTTGGGAGGGAACACAATTCTATCCATAACAAAATGTTACAGGTCTTGGAAAGAAAGGATAGGCTTTTCCTTTCCATCTTCTTTATTTTTATTGCCTCCTTCTTCACTGAGAAATAATGTAGCATAACAGCTAAGAGCTTGTGTTCTGGAGCCAGTCTACTTGAACTCAGTCTTCGCTGTGCCATTTACTAGACTGATGTGGACTCTGGCCAGTGGTGTCCACAGTGTCCATGGTGTTGTGGATGCCACAAACAAATGCACACGGACTGCAGAAGTCCTGTGGAGAAAAAGGGATGGCACGGCCACTCTCTGAGTGAGAGAGCACCCCGACCCTTGCCTAGACAAACTTTTATTGCTTTTCTGGGAGCATTACCTGAAGGAAGGTCTTCATTTATCATTGTCAGGCAATAATGATCAAACAATAGATAACATTCAAAGAACTCTGAGGGCTTATTCTGAGTCAGGGTCAGTTAGCTAAAGGGCTATAAAACTTTGGGAAACTCATTTCATGCTTGGACCTTTACCAGAAAATTGAGGGTATTAGCAAAGCAGGTTTCACAGGATTTTATGCATTCTTTCTTAGGCCTGATGGTCCCAGGGAACTGCCCATTCCTGCCCAGGGCTGCACCACCCTCCGGCATTGTTCCAGGCTTAAGTCAGGCAGGGGAAGTAAGGCAGCCAAGAGATTAGGAGACTTCTTGCAGATAGGATGAGGTCTCAGGCTATGTCAAAGCTGAAGAGTGAGGGTCCATCACCCACTTTTTCTATAGCCCCCCAAGCCCTTCCCTGAGGGCCCCTTTGAGACCATGCCTGTCTTAGGTCATCCCTCCCTTGAGGAATCTTACCCATCATTGGCTAACCAGTCATCTGCCAGGGGCCAGGGAGGATGAAGTAAATGGGCCAGAGGAGGTACCCCTGCTGGGAAGATAAGCTTTGTCTCCTTAGTGGCTTATGGTCCCAAGGTCTCTTACTCAGCCTTAGCCCTGGGGAGTTACAGCTTCCAAAACCAGGCAGGGCCGTTCCCAACACTAGAGGAAAAAGAAAAGGTAAGTTGCTTGACTTCTCTGTATCTCAGTTTCCTTGCATGTGAAATGAAGATATTAATAACTGCCTATTAGGTTGCTGTGAAATTTAAATGAATGAATACATATAACATAATAGTGTCTGACATATAATAAACACTGAATAAGTATAAAGTATAAAGGATAGTAATGATCTCTGGGCATAAAATTGTACAATATGGTACACATACTAGTGCTCATAAAGCAAGATTTGTGTTCTTTGAAGCTGTATCCCATTTTCCACCAAATATCATAATCAGAAAGAAAGATACATAAGTTTAAGGTGAGTAGACTGTCCCAGCTATGACTTGTGTCACCTACTCTTCTCGTATTCGCACTCACGTATTCACATAACAAGCGTCTGTCTGTTCATCTGTGTTTCTAAAGTAATTCCAATGAGATTTCAGACATCTAATATTGCTGATAACAAAAACTCCACGTGTCTTTTTGATTTGTGTGGGTAATAATTCCATACTTCGGTGTGCTGTGTTAAATTTACTTTTAATCTAATCTTCAGTAGTTTTCTCTTTTATCTGTTCTTTATAAAGATGTTATCATTGTTTCCTCTCTTGTGTTCATAAACTCTAAATAATAAGCAAGTTGGAAACATTTTTTAAAATAATAACTATGTGTGCTTTCCTAGACAGTGCCTAGACAGGACCAATGACAATGATTTTCTAATAATCAAATCCAATTAACATGTTTTTAGGCATCAACCAACTGAATAAAAGTGATGTCTCTGCAGTACTTTTTTTGTTCGTTTGTTTTTTTCAGCACCGGTATAGCATTTGTTGTCTACCTGGCATGCTCTGAGCACTTTCCAATCATTGGTCCACACAACTCTATCAAGTGGATGCTATTATTTTCATTTTATAGATGAGGAAGCTGAGGTACAAAGAGTTCAAGTTATTTGCCCTTCACACAGTGAGAAGTAGTGGATCTGTCAGTTAGGCCCAGGCAGACATACTTGGATTTTCATTCTGGGCTCTCTTTCCTCTTTTAAGTTAGAGAATACTACTTAGTTTCATTCTTTCTGGGCCACTCTTTTAAAACATCTTTTATTAGATCTTCTTTAGATGCGACAGATCTTGAATATTGGAATTTCCCAGGGTTGTATACTTGGAAAGTCTGTTTTCTCCCTCTAAACACTTTTTCACTAATATGTAGGGTTCATCTGTAGTCTCAATAGAAATGGATCTTACATCTGTATCTCCAGAGCCATCTTTTCCCTGAACTGAATATACATTTATAGCCACCCACCGGTACCTCCAACTTGGGTGCTGAACACACACACTGTTGAATTCTCCATTTGCCTCACTATCCCCAAATTACTCCTTCTCCTTCAGTCCCAAACCCTCAGCCTAACAGTAGACTGTACAGTCTGCCTCATTTAAAACGCACAATTTGGCACCGAGTTCTACTGAATCTAGCCCCGCACGCTCTCTTCTTTTGTACCTGATGTCTAATCTTACTAACATTGCTTTAGTTTAGCATCTGTAGGTAGGTGTGAATTTTCTATTGTCTTGCCATCTGTTAATAATTTTCACTTGCTAAAAGTTAGTTTTAACGTTATACAGTTAGCTTATACCAGCATTCTCCATAGTTTGAGATGTTTCAATCCCTTTCATTAGTGTTATTTCCCTAAGATTCCTGCCCTGAGCCAGGATTTTGTGTCTTGAGTCAGTCTTCTATTTGTTAGGGAAGAGTCCAGGTCCTACTTCGTCTCAGTAATGCTGTTCTGCAGGAGCAAGACACTTTCTGGATCGAGCCTTTTTTAGAATTTTAAAAAACAGATGAAATTTTTTTTGTTTCCTTCCTTCGCAGTTACCAATGTGCAAACAGAATGCAAAGATTTAAAGATCTTTTAAGAACAATCTGTTATTTTTTTCTTTTGGCTAGTTCCCTGATCCAAAAAATCTCTTTGGGGAGGCTATTAATTACGTTGTACATTATCTGTGAACTAGAGTTTGCAGCCCTCAAACTTCTCTCTTTTTCTCTAATTTATCCTCCACATGATCTTCTTATAAATGGGGAAAAAAAAAGATATATTGGCCACTGGGTTAAGTATACACTTTTTCAGAATGGCTTGCAGGGCTTTTGACAAGGCGGCTAACTAAAAATTACCTTTCCAGCCTCGTCTTTCTCTCCTAACCATGCCCTTCAAATTCAAGTTACAGCAACTTCTGGCCTTCACGCCTCTGCACAACTTTTCTCTCTTTCTCTAATGCCATTTGTTCCTTCGGTATCTAAAACCCCACACTTCCATCGAGATCTGAGCCTGGTGTCACTCTGGCACTTTTATCCAGCGTCTCGAACCACCACGGTACCCAGGACGACCCTGCTCTGTGTCCTGCCCTGCCCATGATTAAAAGCCAGGATTCCTGTGCCTAATTTCATCTAGCTCCTGGCTGCTGACACTCTTGTACTTGTTCAACTCAAAATCCTTCATTTCTAAAATTGTCTTAGAGTCTATGACTTGTTTCTTACCACCAATTTGTAGATAGGGCTTTACTTCTGACTTTGTCCACAGGCGTGCAAGGCAACCACACACAGGATGAAGTCTCAGCTCAGTCAGCTCTCAGGACACTCCAAAAAACCCGATGGCCCCTCAAAAAAGGGACCATACAGTCTTAAAAAATATTCCCATTTTTCTCAGACAGAATTGGTCACTGCCTCCTTGGGGTTTCCATGGTCATCCTCCATTATAATATTTCTGTATTGCAGTTATAGCGACGATAGTGCTTCAGCCCACATTCTCAGCTGTGAAATGTGTAACCTGGCACTTCCGTAACTCATCTTCTATTGAACACTGTCAGTATTGCTCCCAGAGCCTCTTCTGTCCCTTTTACTATGTCTGTGTACTCTGCCCCTGATGTCAGTGTCCCTTCACGTTCCCCGCCTGTACCAGTGATTCTTTTTCAGAGGACTGATTTTGGACTGCTGGGGCTGTTTCTCAAAGATGCAAGTGCAGAGAGCTGGAGGTGCCTGGGAGTTACATCCCTCTAAGGCGTCTGGGAGCCAATGATACAGCAATGGCAAGGGAGTCCCATTCAAGGAACAGGGGCACTCTCTACCCTGAGGCACAGACTAAAGCCATTTCTAAGGGACTTTGCCTGAACCCTTACTTGACTTCTTTGTCCTCCATGCTCTGCTTCCCCCTTTCTCTTATTTGTTTCTCTCAGGAATACTTCCCTGATAATTTACTCGGGTAGGACTCCTTGCCTCAGGCTCTATGTCTGAGGATCTTGACCAAAATGACATTTAATCTCCCTTTCAAGTCCATTGTGTTTGCTTACAGAAAAATTTATCTAAATAAATTCTGAGTAAATTTAGTCACTTCAGATTTAATTTTAACCATTTCAGAGTTTTTACCATCAAATCTCCTCTCTCTTTTCTACAAGTTTTTGTTGAGTAGTCACGGTGGTGTTGATGAGGTGTCACGAGGGATTGTATCCATCTGGTCCCTGTTGTCAGATCTGTCAGAGTGACAGATTATCTTGCTACCCAATTATCTGTTTCCATGTTTGTTCTCATTACTGTGGTTAAAGCAGTTAAAATAGTGCCTAGTTCCCTTTCATTTAAAAAAAATCCCCAGCACTTAGAGACACTAACTGATGATTGGAAAAAATAACAAATAAACCTTTGTAAGCTAGACATTATCATCCTAGCTTTACAGAGATTTAAATGAGGCTTATCTATATTAAATAGTTAAGGAAATAAAAAAAAGATAATTGATTATAGCAGAAGTTGTACGCAGTTCTTCTGACAGTATAAATTTTTCCACTCTACTCATCCTTGCCTTCCTCTGATTTCATGGCTGTGCCATGGTGCCTGGTGCTCAAGGCAAGGTCCAGAAAACCAGTCACAAACATCTTCCTGTAGCCCTGTTAGATAAAAGAAGGGTCATTTTAAAGCCATTGTCAGGACTAGAGATGACACTCAGAATGTTTCAGACTGGGCTTGTTACAGAAACCAAAAACCCAAGGGGGCCTGGAACGATAATACTCTTACGGAAAGAGATTCAGGTCCGTCTTGTCTGCCACCTTAAAGGAAAGATATCTCTCAATGCCAGAGATTTGTGAAAAGGAAAGGAAATGTTTATTTAGTGCTATACAAACTTAAGGTAGTGACCTAATGTCTTTATCAAAAATCTTAAAGTCCCTTAAAACACCCACAAAC